>JAQRGC010974081.1:0-13269 GCA_028659135.1 Plantago lanceolata | reverse complement strand
CTTATTAAAAAAATAAGCTTCATTTTGAAGCTTATAAAATAAGCTAGTTTATAAGCTCGCGTTCACGTAACATGCTTATTTTTTATAAAAATAAGTCTGTTACGTGAATGCGAGCTTATAAGCTTATTGAGCTTATAAGCTTAACTGATAAGCTAACGCTAAACACGGCCTTAGTGTGGCACTTTTGGTCCGAGAATGTGAATCGTTTAATTTGGGTCAATTGGGTGGATAACTTGAAGTTCTTCAGCGAGACCATTAAGGGAGTTAATGGGCCACACTGCAATCCCACATGCAGCAGTCATCTATCAATTAGAGCTATGAAGTTAAAAACTTTAAGATGATCATTATAAATTATTATCAACAATTAGTCCCGTTGATATATAAAAATTATAAGTGATTTAATAAACCTAGGTTTACTTTTCACACGGTTTTTAATAAGTGATTTTGTTTGATAATGATATATTATTATTGTATGTAAATGTAAGATTAAAAAGATGTAATAGTCAACCCTTAAAATGATTTTTCGACTTAGATGTAATATTGGGACTAAGTGAAGATTACTAATTATTAAAAGAGACCAACTTATATAAAGACCATAAAAAGACCAACACAAAATAATTAATGACTCATTTAGGACCATTTTATTCTCTACGGATATTGTAGGTTTGTGTTGGTCTTTTTTGGGTCTTTTCAATAGTTGGTCTCTCAAGAGACGGACTCAGTGAAGATTATATAATATCGAAACTTCTAGCCGGGGGTGTAAATAATATTATCTCATCATTCAATGATCTTGAGATCGAGAGGATCCAATTCCGTTCCTACAAGATCATGGTGGGTAGTGATTTAATGGGTTTGGATTTTACCATATGTAGTTGGGGCCAAGTATATGTATGTGGTTTAATGGTTATCGGTTCAATTAACTAGAGTAGTAAGTTCACTTAAATAAGATCTTTTAAACTTTATAAATGTAAAAAACATTGTTGGGTGAGTTCAAATAAGGGGACATGAATTTTGGCAATGCAATTTAAGTGCTATCCAAATGAATCATCCTTCCTTGTTACTACTGTTAATGTGGAAAACAATGCATTCCGGTTAAGCCTAAATGGACTACACTCCAAGCCTTATTTTCACCCGATCTTTTCTTTGCGGTTATTCAAGCTGGAAAATGGAGAATACCAAATCCAAAATTTCTGGAATTTTTTTTCTTCTTCTTCTATTGGAATAATCGCACGTAACGGAGACCATAGGAAGAAAAGAGTCAGTGGGTTTCACACAAGTTAGTGTGTTTAAATGGTTTGAGTAAGTCTTATGAAAATCGATCTTTCCTAAACATTAGGAAAATCAACATTTTAATAAGTGTAAACTATAGAAGTGTATTCATCACTTAGATAAAAATGATATTGATTTTCCTAATATATGGAAATGTTGATTTTTTTTTAGACTTTACCAGGTTTTATACTTTCATTTCTCTTATTCACCATGATCGCAACAAGGCCCAACAATATATCCATGAACTTGTTGTTGGACCTCAATTCCTCGATTTCTATGGTGAGCGTCAACAGAAGTTGGGCCTTGGATAACCGGTTCATAAGTGTGGCACGGGTTAATACATTCAAAACAAGCTCTATGTAATTAAGTGCAATATATTTTATGTGTATTTTTTAAGTTAAAAAACTAGAAAATTTTCTTTTAAAAAATGTAAAAAAACGCATTGCACTTAAGTGTAGGGTGCATTTCGAACTTTTTTCCAAACTAGGATACCTATTTGAAAGTTACTCGAGAATTAAAAACACTAATTATTATACCAATAAAATGCATATTTTCTTTTGGAAATCCATCAAAAGTTATTCTTGAGCAATTTTAGGGGAGCAACTTTAGGACATGTAACCCACTTGAGAAATTTCGCAATTTTGTCACCAAATACTCCAAAGACATTTTAGGCCAGTGATTGAAATCGAATATGCAAAAGACTTAGTAATAATGGATTAAAGCATTATTGTAATAGGATTGGTTCAACCATAAGATTAGAAAGTACTCCACCAATTTATGGCCCAAATAGATTGAGTTTGGTGCAATATTAGTGAGACGTGTACTTAATCCAGAAACTGTTGTTTTCATCTGAAAACTCATTATTTTCATTTTAGTTCTGTTCTGTTCAGTTCAGTTCAGTTCTGTTCAGTCTTACTTAGTTATAATTTGTACTGCACTTCAGTTCTGTTCAGTTCTGTTTTGTTCAGTTCAGTTCTGTTCAGTTCTATTCAGACGAAAAGAACAGAGCCTTAGTAGTCAAGTTGTTTTACAATTTGTCTGAAATTGACACACCGAATGGTTAGCAGAGAAGAGATCGTACCCATATAGCAAAAACGAAATATTCTATGTTAAATCCTAGTCCAAGACATTTTATATACCTTGTGTCTACAATTGTGCCACACATGCATTTAAGTAGGGACCATACTTGATAGTTAATAATCTCGTAATATTTCAACCACAAAATCTAGGTAAAGTCTCATGAAAATCAGCTTTTCCTATGGATTAGGAAAATCAATACTCTTTCCACCTAAGTGTTGAATACAATTCTCTAATATATACTAATTAAAATGTTGATTTTAGTAATGTTCATAAAAGACTGATTTTCATGAGAATTACTTTCGAAATTGTACACTAGAAGCCGATTGGGTGACCGCGGAAAACATGAGACACAGTGGATCAATGCCTATAATATAGTGAAAGATAGGAAAAATGTGTCTACTTTTTCGAGACTTTAGTAATTTTATTTAGGATTATCATATTTTATCATATCTTATAAAAGAAATTTGGTCCGTCTGACTCTCTCCTCTGTCCCTTTCTTCTCCTCCTCCTCCCCCTCCCTCTGTAGCTACTCCCGCTTTCCTCCGCCCTCTCTCCTCCGAGGGTTTCTCTTCTCCCTCTCCGTTTTTTTTTTTCTTTTTTTCTTTTTCCCCTTTTCTTCTTCCCCAACTCAAAACCCTAATTAACTCTGTCACATCGGTATAATTTTTGTTTTTCAGATTTTGTAATTTTGTAATTTTATCTGTCAGAGATAACAATAGAAAGAGATGCAGCAACAGCAGCAGCTTCAGCATAACAACAACAGATTGAAGCAACACCAGCAAGCTCTAATGCACCAATCTCTCTACCATCCCGGCCTCCTTGCTCCTCCTCAGGTCTCTCTTCTCCTCTATTCTGTTTATACCATTAGTTTTTTTTTTCTCCTTCATCAGATTTTTATCGCTTTAATTTACTGTTTATGCTTAAATTCTGCTCTCATAAATCGATAGTTTCGTGAATTTAGGTAGTGTTACTTGAATTTATACTATAGTTGGAGGTAGTTATTGTTTAGCTGCATCCAGAATGATATATCGTCTATATGCGAGCATGCTGTAAATCAATTAGTAGCAGGCAGCTAAGCTTGTTAGAGTTCCGTCGAATATACGGTCTGAACAGGCAGCCTAGCCTAGCCTGGCAGTGATGAATATGCATTGCTTGGAAATGTAGAATTCCACCAGGGTGTGTGACTCTTTAGGTGGATATCTGTGATTCTGTGGGTGGTTTGTATGGGTCTAATGGAGTTGCGTGCCTGGTCTTACTAAACTCAACTAACTATCGTGTTCGAAAAAATAATGATGTACCGGATTTGGACTGTTACGCGGACTTCCTGGATTTTAATTTAAGAAAGAAATATCTAATCATTCTGATTTATTCTGTCATAATTGTTTTGTTTGTGTTGGTGTGGATATCAACCAAGAACAAATCTACGCCTTCACTTACATTAAACGCGTGGAACAGCATGTTAAATGACAGCATTTTGTTCTCTGTATTGGTGATTTCCACATCCTTTATAATGATGAATCCTTGATGATATTGTTAAAAAGACGAGCTGCTACTGAAGCCAAATGTAGTTGAATGATGGTTGTTTTCATGAATGTTTTTGTATATAATCTGGCTTCTCAAATTGAATTTAGGCCGTGCCACTTGACTAAAATTGGAGGTGGCAGTTGTTTAGCTGCATTCAGAATGTTATCATCTATTTGCTAGCATTCTGTAAGTGAATTGAAGCAGCTAAGCTTGTTAGAGTCCGGTAGAATATACGGTCTGAGCAGGCAGCTCTGCCTGGCAGAGATGAATATGCGTTGCTTGGAAATGTAAAATTCCACTAGGGTGTGTAACTCTTTAGGTGGATATCTGTGATTCTGTGGGTGGCTTGTATGGGTCTAATGGAGTTGCGTGCTTAACTCTCTTACTAAGCTCAACTAACCATCAAGTTCGACAAAATAATGATTTAACAAATTTGGACTGTTACACGAACTTCCTGGCTTTTGAGTTAAGAAATAAATATTTGATTACTTATGTCATACTTTTCTGTTTGGGTCTGCGTGGCAATCAATCAAGAACAAATCTACACTTTCACAAATATATGAGTTACTACACTGCGTAAAACATTAAATGTGTGTGTGTGTGTGGGGGGGGGGTGACAGCACTTTAAATGTCAGCATTCTGTTCTCTGTATTGGTGATTTCCACATCCTTTATGAGTGATTAATCCTTAATGAAAGTGTTAAAAAGCCGAGGTGCCACTCGACATTTTGCTTTTGCATAATGTAGTTGAATTATGGTAGTTTTTATAGTTGCTTGGATGTAAACTGGCTTCTAAATTACAGAATCACATTTCTTTTTACTGTTCTTTGGGGCTGGTTGGATTACCCTGTGAAAATCTGGAATGTGAAGGAACCAATATTTGAAATTGGCATGTTTGAAGTTTGAACCGAGTGCCATACTGATTTGATCAGGACACTCTCTTTATGTTTTGATCAAGTTTTAATTTCTATGACCCCGCTTGCTCTTCCTTGCAATGAGATTTAAAATCTTATGAAACTTTGGCTTGATGCAGATTGAGCCTATTCTGAGTGGGAATCTGCCACCTGGATTTGATTCAGCTACATGCCGCAGTGTGTGAGTTTCTTCTATTCAACTTTCACTTATCGTTTACTCTCTTTTTCCATTTACTTTTATGGCTTCTGTAGGTTTCCTCCACCATGTAAATAATATTATGATGTTGATTAATGTGACATGGGTTGTTGACAGTGGTGGTGTGATATCATTAGCAACGGATATCCTAGTGCATTGAAAACTAAATCAACTCTAAAATTTCCAATATTTTATGTCCAAGAAGTTCCATGCTACTCCAAAATTTGCCCATCTTGTATTTAGAAATTGTTCTGCCGTGTGTTTATGAGGAAATTTTAGGATATTGAACTAGGGTGAGGAATAGAACTTTAGATGGGTAAGTACAGGGTTGTGGACATAGATTTTTATTTTTTATTTTTTGAATTGTTATGTTGATGAGTGACACTTGTTGTAGCCAAACATAGAATTTTCTTTTAGCGGATGATTGACACTTTATCAAGAGGCAAACTTGAGTTAATTGTCAACACTCTTTACCTCAACACCCTTATATGCCTGTGATCTACCTTTAGGAGCTCCTCTATATATGAGCATATCATGTCTTGATTAACTATGATGGGAAATGGGAGTAAATGAACAACTCAGTTGCAGAGAAGTATTGCTGCATGTGGCTAATCTGATATTTAACTACCATCTTTGTTCTGTTTCAACAATAACATTTTTCATTTTTTAGTTATCTGCAAGTAGATTTTACATCAGATTTATAATCATGTTGACATTGATTGAATGCACTCATTGATTTGAGGGTGATAATTCTATGATGATTAATTGAGTTCAATATGATTTCTTATTATCATGAAAGTCCATTTTCTTCTTTTTTTATAAAATGTTCACCTTTGAATAAACCTAAATCGTTGAAATAACGTTGCATAAAACCAAATGCAAGCACCCAATATTGTGTTCAAAAGGACTCTAATTTCCTTGTTATTACATTACTGTTCCTACTTTGCTACTGACCAGGCTATCAAACCTTCCAATTCCATGAGAGGTTGCCTTCAAAGTAGGCAGTGTCATTTGGCTTATTGCCTTTTTTGATATTCTGTGTCTTCTTTTTGTTGTTCTCCATATTTAGCACATATGCTGTACAGGTCCTATAGGATGCATGGCATGTCTACATATATAGCTGTTATTTTGACAAGATATGAAATGTTTCTTTAACCATTGTTTGGATGCAATGTAGGTATGTTGGCAATATCCACCCTCAAGTAACAGAACCTCTTCTGCAAGAGGTTTTTGCTAGTACTGGTCCTCTTGAAGGGTGCAAACTCATCCGGAAAGAGAAGGTGTGTGATTAAGCTACAATGTTATTGACTACAAAGTTTTGATCAAAATAACACACAATATTTTCTCTCACTGCCTGACCTTTCCTTTCATGTTAAATATTTTCTCATTCCATTAAGCATGAAACAGGGTTTTCTTATCTGTTATTAGCACAGATTTGTATTGAGTCATTTGACTGTCGAGTCTGTCGACTATTCAAGTTTTATGATTGATGCTTTATGAGGCCCATGCAATTTAAGTTATCTACAGTGTTGAAGGTTTTCTTGAATCTGATACATATTTGATTATTGATTGTTATGATTCTGCTGACGATTATAGCTTTGTTTAAAAAACAGCCTGCCCTGCACATCATGTACCAGTATGGCTGAATTATTTGAGGTGCAAGGGAATTTTTTAAAATTTCTTATTTCATAACTTACAGCCGAGACGCACTGATGTCATCCTCTTAGGTTGTACCTTTGTGGGTGATCATGTGCTAGAGAATAGATGATGAAACTTTGTTTATTCCCTGCAGTATCTTACAGTTACAAAATCCATTAATTTATGTTTAAAGTCTTATTGACTACGACATTTTATTGGTCCTTTTTAATTTGGAGAGACGTGCGTTTCTGAATCATAGAATTGAGTTTACTTTCTCCTGTAATGAGCCGGCCATCTTTTTGTGATGCAGTCATCCTATGGATTTGTGGACTACTTCGACCGGCGATCAGCAACTCTTGCTATTGTATCTCTTAACGGGAGGCAACTGTAAGTGTAACACCGTAGTAGATCATTGCTATTAGATTAAGTTCTGGTGTCTGATTTAAACCTTGCAGGTTCGGGCAACCCATAAAGGTTAACTGGGCATATGCTAGTGCTCAGAGAGAGGACACATCAGGTAAGTTTGTGTATTATGTATACCGAGTAATTTTCTTGTTTCGCGAATTATGACCGGTGGTTTTAATATTTAATGTTGACTTGGTTCCGCAGGCCATTTCAATGTTTTTGTTGGTGATCTTAGCCCAGAGGTTACAGATGCCACCTTATATGCATGCTTCTCTGTCTATTCCACTTGCTCGTAAGTTTAATGCTAATCCTCGTTCCTCTCGGTCTGAACACTTTCATCAACAACTCATAATTGATCCATATGTTGCAGCGATGCAAGGGTTATGTGGGATCAGAAGACTGGCCGTTCGAGGGGTTTTGGTTTTGTTTCTTTTCGTAATCAACAGGTAGGGCATGACATTTTCTTCTTTTCTTACCATCATAAGCAATTCACCTATTAATATTTTTTTTTATTTGGTCTACCTACCTCTGCCAGGATGCTCAAAGTGCCATAAATGATTTGAATGGTGAGTTATTTTTTCATCCTTTGTTTCTACTGGTTCTCTTGGATTTTTTTTAATCTCCTTCTGGGTGGGCGTGAACTCAATATACTATTCAAACTTGTTTTTTGGGCATATTTTGGTGACTTGTGTAAATTAAATTGGTGAGATGGAGAAGTTGATACTAGACATGCATTCCATTAATGCGATTAGCCTACTAAAATGGTGACAACTTATGTGTTTTGGACTTTTTGGCTGGTATCTTAGTTCTGGTTTCATTTGTTCATTTGATCCAGGGAAGTGGCTTGGAAGTAGACAAATCCGCTGCAATTGGGCTACGAAAGGTGCTGGGACGGCCGATGAACAGCAGAGCTCAGATTCCAAAACCGTAGTGGAAATAACGAACGGAACATCAGGTTTGTTTTCCCTCTGTTATCATTTTGCACTATTTATAGTATATGGTTCTGCTTGTTACTTAGTAGTATTAAATACATCTACCTCCGATTTTGTTCTAATTCTTTTTTTTTTTTTGGGTGGGTGGTGGTAAATGTAAGTTGATGGGTGTGTTAAGTTTCTTGGTACTTTAAATTGCACACATAAATTTGCAGCTAAGAGACTACAGTAAACATTTTAGGAAAAAACTGGACAATTGTAGATCTTAAATCTTATTTTGTAATTGTTTGAAAAGCTGGTCCTGGTGGTGAGCAGCATGTGCTTTTCGTTTTCATCAGTGTGAACTGTGTCAAATGAATAACATGCTTGGTATAGCAATTGATCAGTGTGTCAACATATGCTCATGCTCTTAAGTGCAACTGTCATGCAGAAGATGGTCAAGAAAAGAGGAATGAAGAAACTCCAGAAAATAATCCCCAGTTTACCACTGTGTATGTCGGCAATCTTGCTCCGGAGGTGAGTAAATTTCAAGATACAATCTGTTGAGGTTTGATTACTATACTTTTGGAAAACAATGAAACTTTCGTTATGACGTATATGTTCTGAGTTCTGACCTTTGGGTTCATTTCTGACATTGGTTGAAATGTATACATATTTGACTCGGATCATGTTGCAGGTCACTTCTGCTGATCTCCATCGACAGTTCCATTTGCTCGGAGTTGGAGTAATTGAAGATGTCCGTATCCAAAGAGACAAAGGTTTTGGGTTTGTAAGATACAGCAGCCATGCTGAAGCTGGACGTGCTATCCAGATGGGAAATGCTCGAATGCTTTATGGAAAGGCTCTGAAGGTATATATTATGTGTTTGTTTGATAAAATTACATTCCGAACAAAATGAAGAGCGGTCTATTTAACACCTATTTATCATAGAAGTACTCTGGGATAGTGTATTTTGTATCTCTATCGTGGTTCATCCTCAGTTTACTGGGGATGGTGCTTTAATTGTTGACTTAAGTAGATGTTAACCTCTGTTGTACTTTTATGTGTGAATTCATGATGCCTAATGCATGGCCTACAATGCATTTCACATCTCTACTATGGCTTCTAAACCTTACGGGGATGCTTTAATTTTTACTTCAGTGAATGTTTACCTCTGCTGTACATGAAAATCCTGATGTCTTTTTTTTTTTTTTTTTTTTTTTCTGGCTGAAGTTTACATAAATGCTGCTACTTGCTTATATGTATAAACCCTGCACCAATGAATATTTGTTATTTGTTTCTGATATTTTTTTGTCGCCTGTTCATATTTTAAGTGGCAAGTGTTTTTTTTTTTTTTTAAAGTTCGTATGCCTTGCGAAATTGAGAAATGGAGGAGAATGCATTATAGGGTCATAATTCCTAGTCAGTGAGGAACCAATAGAGAACTATATGGTTATTGTTTGATCGGCTTCACTACATGTGGATCAATATACAGTTACATAGTCACAAAGGGGTGTAGAACGCATCAAATCTGCAATTTCAAGGCTAAGAAGATAGGTTTTTTCTCTTTAGATTATATAATGCTGACATTGCAGGACTGTAATGAAAGTAAAGTAAAACCGGTCAGCTGGAGCTTACTCTACCCAGGCATTCCTGTTTTATAAGCTTGGTAGAGTAGCTTGTGAACCTGGCATACTAAAAATTTGCATAGTTGTCTCTTGTTTGCACTCCTAGTTATTTTTACTATTCACACTCCATGCTCACCGGTACATTTCTATTAACCCAATGAATATTTGTGCCCACCTTGCAGTGTTCATGGGGTAGCAAGCCTACTCCTCCCGGGACAAGTTCTGCCCCTCTACCTCCACCTGCTGCACAAATCATGCCATTACCTGGCTATACATCTGCAGATCTTGCTGCTTATGAACGGCAGCTTGCTTTGGCAAAAATAAGCGGTGCACAACAAGCAATGATGCATGCACAGAGTCAGCGTCTTGGCGTCAATCAGGGTATCTATGATGGTGGGTATTCGAGCATGCCCGCGACCCAGCCACCCATGTATTACCAGTAATATACTAAATACATCTTGTCGCGCATGACGATGTTATGTAATATTACCAGTACATGTAACTTTATTTTCCTTTTTTTTTTCCTCTCTTTTTTCTTCATTTGTAACAGTACTGTGTATCTCTACTTTCCCAGCTTGTGTGGGAAGGTGGCTTGTATTTTATTTTATTTTCTTGTTGGGGATCATGTATTTAACTTAAGTTTCGACCACATTTCTGGTGTGAGTTGGATCAACCCCTGAAAACTTTATCAAGGGGTTTCGACATGTTCCTCATAATTCCCACTATCTTAATGGATTTTAGTACTAGTCGCTGTGCGCCTTAACCTGAGTTATCGTTATACTAATTTCCCGTTATAATTTCAGGGTTCAACTACAGTCTTAGTAGTTTTTTGCTGAGTAATCGGACACTTTTGAATACTATTGGTACTTTTCTCCTCCTACTATAAGGTTCAATAACCTCAATCACTGGTTTGTGGTCTAAATTTTTGGATGATTTGCTACATTCTATACTAGCTCGTCGTTGATAAAAATTGCTCCCAAGTAAAAAATAAGCTAACCAAATTTTGTAACTATAAGCTGTGAATTTCGACAATTGATCACTCGGCTTGTTAAATTAGCTACTACACTAGATTCCAAGTGATTCGTTCATTAAATTTTGTACTCTTGGGTAGTCCTTAATTGGGTGACATGGGTAGTAAGTTCAAATTTGTTGTATATAGCGTAATCAAAGATGTCTGTGGCAGAAATGAATCAGCTTCTGGTGAACATTGGTAATAGGTATTTGTCCTTTGTCCTTTGATCATCAATAGTTTTCCCGTGTGCTACTATCGAAACCAGGGTTTTCTTAAAGATCCTAGAGCGATTCACACAGGATCCCTCTCAGTGTATCGTGAGGACTCTACCGCTTCATTTAAGGTAAATTCTTATAAAAGTAAAAAAAAATTAAACATAGAAAAATCAACCTATTCTACCTCAAGTGTTGGACATACTCCTTAATTTACACCAATAAGGTGTTGATTTTCCTAAATGTTTAGAAACTTAGAAAAATCAAAACTTTCACAAGACTTACTCCTCATTTAAAATGGTCAATTATGTCCACGTAAGTATAGACGAAGACGTCGAAGAGAACATATTTTTACTGTGTTATATACCTTGTTTGTGTTATATTACTCTATACAACATATTAAATTAATATGAGATATACCGTTCATATTATAACAAAGAATAAACACTATTTTTCATATCCAATCTGCGTCATTATCGAAATAAGTATCATGAGGCACAACTCCCGTTATGTAGCATTTGCACTAAATTTCAATTCGGCGTATCAAATTTACTTCCATTTCTGACTTTACGGCAACAAATTGATAATATTAGCATTTGTAATTGTAATAGAATTTTACCAAATACAAATATATCCAAATAATCAAACCCACCACTCCTGATAAGCTGTCATGCACCCATTTCAACGTTCAAGTCCACATCCACGAACTAGTACGAATTACTACTATTAATACTAACAAAAGTGAGAACCCAACTATAGATGCTAGGAGTACTACTTTATGAGTGATTCCCCAACTTTTGTCCTAATTTACAAGTGCTGATCAATGATTTGATATTTCTACTTTCCCATTTCTTCAGTCCTTTTCACTTCTCTCCCCATCAATTTTTTCGTAATTGCATGTGTAGGCCCAAACCTTCAATTCTCAAATTATTGCCAATTTCACCCCTCCACCCTCTCCGCCACCACCACCATCCCCGCCGGAACAGTTTAATTTCATAATCTTTTTATAGTTATCGGTCACAATCAACCGGTTAAGAACAAGAAAACTTAACAAGTCGAGGGCTATGCCCCTAATTATATTATTCTCAATCAAAATTGGTTTCTTGATTACTACATACGGTACATACATACATAACAGAGACATTACGTAGAAAACAGAGAGGAAATCAAGCAAGTAAGCTTCTTCTTGTTTCTTGATTTCTCACCATCTTCATCATCATCATACTTCCAAAGTCCTTGTAGTAGTATATTATATTTACTCTAGTTAGCATAACACCACCACCAGCTAGCTCGTAACACTGTAAAAACACAGTATTACCCGCCCAGCTAAAAGCTAAAAACTCAATTATTTCTCATCCTTTTTTCCATTTTTAGCTTCCTTTTTGGGTAACTGCTGTTATTATAGTAGTAGTAGTAGTAGTAGTAGTAGTAGTACTAAATTGCCAAAATTCCAGTAGTGAACATTTGGCCACCATTAGTACTATACGGCGAGCTAGCAACTTCAACAGCTCTGATCGGAGTAGCCTTCTCACACTTCTCTGCGCGCTCGTCCACCACCATCTGCCTGTACCTACACTCTGTGCTGCAAAAGGCCTTCTCTCCCCTGATTCATCATCACAATTCACAATCAGTAACTATTTACTCGCTCAATGACTCAATTATTAGTTAATTAACCGCTGTAAAAAGTAAATTAGGGATCATAATTTTACCTGTACATGTAAATGTCTTTATCATGGAGCTTCTTACGGCACAAATTACACGAGCTAAGGAAATCCGGCGGCGGAACGCCGCCGTAATCGCCGATCTTCGGCGGCGATATGTGAAAAACACTCGGCCTTCTGCTCGACGACGACACCGTTTTGTGTATTCTGAACGGATTCCGATCGTCGCCCTTCCTACCATCCCCATACACCTTCGTGTAGGACTCGTTAGGTCCATGGCAGGTGACGATGGTCCTATACTCCTCGAAGCTCTCCGTCACCATTTCCTCAGAATTCCTGGAGCAATTCTTCACCGGAATCGGACTCGATCGGCTGAGGCTACGGGTGAATAGCGCTCCATTGGCCGGAGTGTCGCCGGAGGTGTCAAGTGCGGCGACTATGCCTAATCCGACAGCTCCGAGATCGAAAGGCTTGGGAGACCTAGGGCTAACGGAGGCGGATCTGTTGGAGGTCGGAGAGAGCGATCCGGTGAGGATTCCGATCATCGGCTTAGGTTTCGTCTTTCCTAGCATATTGATTGAGTTAATTAGGTTCTAGAGAGAGAGAATTAGAGAAGTGGAGGTTTTGGTACTTGAGCTCTCTGTAACTGAGAAGGTATGTGAGAGGAGAGGGGAGTATATGATGAGGAAGAAGAAGGGAAGTGTTGTGAGAATTTGAGGAATATGGTAATTTAAAGTTGATGATGGAGTTGTTGGACTTAGCCCATGGTTTGGTTTGAAATTTTCCCTCAATTATTTTTTTTATTTATTTTTTTATTTTT
>JAQRGC010946026.1:0-19635 GCA_028659135.1 Plantago lanceolata | reverse complement strand
AATTATTAATTTATAATTTTGATGAACTAATATAAACATACATTGGGTTTTAAAATTTATAATTTAATGTAGCGCCCGTGCCACCCCGCTTGTTTGGGTGTTTAGTCTAATGGTATGACATCTGCAATATTCTTTATGATCTCACCAATATATCGTCAAACATCTAACAACTACATAACATAGAGTTGAGGAGAGATGCGTACGGATGTCTGAGTATCATAGGCGAGCCAAACTCCTTTCGAGATGATTTACTCCTTGGACAAACATACACTCTCTTTTTTATACTGGCCATATGGAGCTGGAGTTAATCCCACGAGAGAAGAACCACCAGCAAAGCTACCTAAATGACAGGTATAGAAGAAGAAAACAAGTGATGTGACCGGGATGGCTTGTTATGAAGTCGAGGTGGAATATCAAAAAGAGCTTTCTTCACCATAGAATCGTCACCCAAAATCAGATCAAACAAGGAACAACCAAGCGCATTGAGCATAATGAGGTGTGTGTTGTGGTTTGGTAAATTGCACGATAGTCCTATCCCTATATAAGTTAAAAAGATATCGTCCCTTGTGAGACTTTGTGTGTTTTTATTATATAGTAAAGATAAACCGTGAAAGTAATTGATCGGTTTCCCTTGATTTTATCCCTAATAAATTACAAATAGTTATCATTTTTTAACATAAAAAGATAAAAAAATTGTTTTGATCCAACAACAGATTTGAGTGTAATTCTTTTATTACTTCGTAATAGATATTATACTCCTAAACTTCTACTTCCTCCAACCTGACCAACCGTTTTCTGGACGTAAATTACTCCTAACTTGTGTCTTTGCAAAAAATTGAGAAGATATATTAAAAAAAAAAGTTTTGTAATTATATTTTTTGTAATTTTTTTCTTTGAAAAGACTTAAGACTAATTTAGACCATCTTCAACATTCATACCCACTCAAACCCCCTCCCTCCTTCCACATTAACATTCCACTCACCTTTTAATTTATTTTATTCATGCAAAACCACTCAAACTCTCTCCTTCTTTACCAATAAAACTATCCAATTCAATAAACTAAAGTAGAATGAAAAGAAAAGTAAAGAGAAAAAGTTTAACTACAGTCAATTAAAGAAACTCACTCAAACTACAATCAATTATATTTTTTGTAATTTTTTTCTTTGATGAGACTTAAGACTAATTTAGACCATCTTTAACACTCATACCCACTCAAACCCCATCCCTCCTTCCACATCAACATTTCACTCACCTTTTAATGGAAAATTCTTACATAGACCAGGTCTATAAATAAGTTCATGGACCATGTGGCTTAAAATAAACCACATCACAATTTCCAAGTGATGTGGATAATTGTGAGCCACATGGTCTAGCACTTACTCATAGACCTGGTCTATGGAAGAATTTTCCCCTTTTAATTTATTTTATTCATGCAAAACCACTCAAACTCTCTTCTTCTTTACCAATAAAACTATCCAATTCAATAAATTAAAGTAGAAGGAAAAGAAAAGTAAAAAAGAAAAAGTTTAACTACAATCAATTAAAGAAAAACGGAAAAACATGCAAAAAAAAAAAAAAAAAACCGCCCAAACCGGTATGGGCAAAATTCCTGACCAGCTTCTGCTGGAGTTGGGCGTCGGTCTAAACATTTTGTTCATACCGACATCCAACCCCTAATGGAGTTGGTCTTACACCGAGAAAAAATTAACAAAATTAAATGGAAAGCATTAATCCGGACGGAGGAAGTACACTGGTTATGGTTATTCATACTTCACTCATCCATCCTTAATATTTACATTCAACAAGTATTGAATAACCTCTCCTACAAGTGGAAGCTAATAAGCTTCGCTACACCAATGGTTTAGAGGCAATACACCTGATGTGTATGTTGCTAAATTCATCATGCATTCATGCCCATGACACATCTGATCTCCAGTTGGGTGTTATTTTTTTTTTTGAAACGGCAAAATAATATTAGAATACTCGGAGCATAAGAAATGCTCAATGTCGATACAATAAGGAAAGAAAGAGAAATCCCGAACCTAAATACAAAATTGGAGATAATGCGCTTCTAAGAAAATCCGAAGGCCAACTTTCACCCCAAGCATTTTCTTACAAGCCAAAACTCACAAACTAAACCGGGATCAAAACCAAAGCAACACAATCCGTGCAGTGATTGATCATCAAATGGATCAAAGAACTTAACTAAACCAGTCCACAAAAATTATTTTTAAAGAAACCTAAGCTTCCCACCAACAAAATCCAGCAACCAAGATAGGACATTGGCCGAGCACCGAAAGACCACGCGTACTGAACCTAGGAGCACAAACAAAACGTCACAACCAAAGATAACACCCACAATTTGCTAATCTCGATAGTCGCATTCCTCCACTCTATGTCCTCGCACGGGCATTGTGTGAGAAGTTGAGAGTCGGAACAACAATATGTCTATCAAACGCCAAGGGCCACCCTTGTTAATGCGGGATAGCTTGTATTGGTTCCAACCTCGTTCTCGACCCAAAGCTCATTTGACGGCAAGTAGCAAGAAATTAAAAATGGGATCTTCAAGATGTAAGCAAAAGTGGTTAAGACTTGATAGAGGAAGTTTAAGACCCGGCCCCTACCGAATCCCCTAAATCAAGTAGACCTAAAGTCCTCCAAGTTTTACAAATTAATTATAAAATTAATTTCACTTGGATTAAAACTCGTAAGGGATTATCGTTCATGACAACACCCAAACACGAGTCTCTTACCGTCCTCAACACTCCCGATCTTTGCAGTCCATGCCACGAAATTAATTCCCAAAAAAGTGCCTTCCAAGTACCTGTCCATAAACAAAACACAAGCAACCAACAGTGGGCCTAGATAACCAGCCCACTACACGTTAGTCCAGTAACAACCGGCCCACAGAGAAGCCCAAAAAAACCGGCCCAACTCTAGTCACCTCCAGCCAACCCATCAGCAAATAAATAGAGCATAATCCATTAACTAGTAAATTGCCCACTCTGTTCAAAGTATTCACGGGAATGCCATCCACTGGAACCAACACAAAAACCAAACAGACTGGGGCAACACTCTGTTTTTTTAAAAAACAGAGTCCCTCGAGGCCAAAATGCTCTGCCCCTACGCTCCCCTGTTCGGAAAAAAAACAAACCACCCAACCTACTTCGATTCTTGCCACACTTTTATCATCAAACCACGCATCTTTGAGCATTACAAATCCAACGACCAAAATCCTCGTTGGGTAGTCTCTTCCCTCCACTTACATACCAAGCCCACGTATTAAGTTTTACAAGATCAACGATGGTCTCGACACTTCTTACCTCTCCCGTAAATCTCAACAAATTTCGACTTTTCCAAATCTCCCAAACCACACATTTCCAAATCATAGCTCCAATACTCCTTTTCTTTTTGCTCAAACACTCGACGAAGCTCTTGAGATTGTCCCCTATACCTCATCTCCTATCCGCTTTCAAACCGGTCCACATTTCGATAAGATCCCAAACCTCTCTTGATACTTTGCACTCCTTGACCAAGTGATCCCCCGTTTCGTCATCCCGACCACAAATTTTGCAAATCAACTCATAATCCACAATGGGGACATTTCGCTTTCGGAGGTTGATCATCGAAGGGATTCGATCATGGATAAGTTTCCAAGTGAAAGCTTTGGTTTTGAGAGGACCCAAACCCTCCCACACAAGCTCCTCCCACTCATCAAAATCGGAGGCCGATGAAGCACTAGTATGGCGGAAGGAAGCATAACCTTCTTTTGTGGAATAAACCCCATTAAGGGCTCCTTTCCAAGAAGTGTCTTTAACACCATGCTTACATCTCATGGTCCATATGACACTCTCTACCTCCTTAATCTTTTCTTCTTCCCAACAAAATAAGTTTCGTCTCCACCTCCAATGAAAGCTCTCACCTTCCAACTTGACACCTATTCTTGCATTGACTTTGATCTTCTTATCCACTTCCAAGCTAAAGAGTCTCGGGAATTTGTCTTTAAGAATGAAGCCTTCCTTAATCCAAGGATCCAACCAAAACGTACTCCCCAATCCTTCTCCAAGTTCGACTTTGAATAAGTCCCAAAACCCATCAATACCTCCCACCTTCTTAATCAAGTCTCTCCACCACGCGGACCAACCGGCACCTACCTTCCCATGACTTCTAAAATCACGGATGTTGTCCAAGAAGCCTCCGTATTTCGACTCAATAACCCTAATCCAAAGTGCATCACCACCTCTACAAAGTCTCCACACCCAATTCCCAACGAGAGCGAGATTGAACAATTTGAGATCCCTCACCCCAAGGCCCCCTTCTTCGTTTTTCTTACACACCACTTCCCATTTAATCCAAGCGATTTTCAACTTTCCATTCTCCTTATTCGAGCCCCAAAGAAATTTCCGTTGGATTTTCATCATCTCCTCAACAACACAAACGGGAGCAATGAAGAGGGAGAGAAAATAAATTGGCAAAGAAGCAAGAACGGACTTGAGGAGAACAATTCTACCTCCAAAGGAGAGAAGCCGGTTTTCCAAGGACCCAAGTCGAAGCTTTAATTTGTCGATTATCTCCCTCCAAGAGCCTTTTCTACTCGGATATCCACCCACCGGAAGGCCCAAATAGGTGAAGGGGAGCACCCCCACCTCACAATTTAGAAAAGAGGCCCACTTCCGAACCTTATCTATGCTTAACCCAATCCCCATCAAGCTACTTTTTTCAAAGTTGATCTTTAACCCCGAGAAGAGTTCAAAACACCTCAACACACTATTTAGGGAGAGTATGTTGTCTTCAATGGCTAACCCGAGGAATAACGTGTCATCGGCGAATTGGAGGTGGGAGACCTCCACATGATCCTTCCCCACTTCCATCGGCCTAAACACGTTTGAGTCACAAGCTTTTTCCACCATCCTACTAAGACCTTCGGCAACCAAGAGGTAGAGAAACGGAGAAAGGGGGTCCCCTTGTCTTAACCCCCTTTGAGGTTTGAATTCTCTAGTGGGGCTTCCATTAACAAGAATCGAGATCCAAGTTGAGGCTACACATTCTCTCATCCAAGCTCTCCATTTAGTCCCAAAACCGGTGATAACCAACATTTCATCGAGAAAATCCCAACTCACGGTGTCATAGGCTTTCTCAAAATCCACCTTGAACATGAACATCTCACTCTTCTTCTTTTTCGCTTCAACCACCACCTCATTAGCAATTAAAATCCCATCAAGAATGTTCCTTTCTCCCACAAAGGCGGATTGGTTAGTAGAAATCACCTCTTCAATAACAAGAGCAAGTTGATTAATTGGCCAAGAGTTTAGCCACCACTTTGTAAGCCCCATTGATCAAAGAAATAGGTCTATAATCACCAATGCTTAGAGGGTTTTTCTTCTTTGGAATGAGAGTGATGAAAGAGTTGTTGAAACCCCTATAGAATTTGGCGTTTGCATGGAACTCATTGCACACCCGCACGATATCCTCCTTAATGACTTCCCAACAAGTCCGAAAGAAGTGGAAATTGAAGCCATCCGGTCCGGGGCTCTTATCCAACCCACAATCCCACACCGCCTTCTTAACCTCATATAATTCAAAAGGTCTCTCAAGCCACTCCTTGTTCACACAAGAAATCTTTCTTCCGAGGAGCCCTTTAGCCGAAACCTTATTTCTCCCAACATCCGGGAAAAGACTTTCAAAGTGTTTAACAATTTCCTCCTTAAGAACCCCCACCTCTTCTACCCAACTTCCATCAAAAGTAAGGCCCTTGATACTTTTCCTTTCGCCCCTTCTAGAGACACAAGAATGAAAATACTTAGTGTTTGCATCCCCTTCTTTAAGCCACTTACTCCGAGATTGTTGGAACTTGATGTTGCATTCCAAATCCTTCCAATCACTAAGCTTTGCTTGACAAACCTTACGAGCCTCCACATCTTCATCGGAAAGAGGACCACGTTCCAATTCCAAATCAAGAGCATTGAGTTCAACCATGGCCGATTCGATTTTCGTGGCCAACTTGTCAAAATTGAGAGTATGCCAATCCTTCAACTTTCTTTTTAAACTCCAAAGTTTCGCCATAACTACAAAGCTTCCCCACCCTTTCAAAGATAGATTCTCCCACTCCTTCTTCACCAACTCATGAAAGCCTTTTTGTCTCGTCCACCCACTTAGAAATTTGAAAGGTCTTGGGCCCCACTCTCTAGAATCAACGGAAAGACGAATTGCAACATGATCGGAGACGCTTATTCTAAGGCCAATTTGAGTGAAAGGACCCCAAGTCTCCACCCAAGCTTTGGAGAGGAGAAATCTATCCAACCGACTACAACACTTGCCATTGTCCCTATACCAAGTGAATTTTCTCTTACCCATAGGAAGGTCTTGTAAATCACACGAATGAATGAAATGATTGAAGTCTTCCATGTCTCTACCCCCTCTACTAGTTCCTCCCCCTCTTCTTTCCCCAAGATGCCGGATGACGTTGAAATCTCCACAAACGCACCACCTATCACAACCACTAGTGCCCAATTTGTTACTCAAAAAATCCCAAAGTTCCTTTCTTTTCCCGGTGTTACACGAGGCATAGACGTTTGCAATGACCACCTTGTGTCCCCCCCCACACCCCAACAACCCCAAGAACTCCCTCCTCTTCCCAACAAGTGACTCTAGAAAACGTATTCTTATTCCAAATGCAAAGAAGCCCGCCGGACGCTCCCCTTGACTTACAATAGACCCAATCAAAGTCCTCGTTTCCCCACAATTTGTTGGCTAAATTCCTATCCTCTACCTCCCTCTTGGTTTCTTGGATACACATGAAATCCAAGTTCTCTACTCCCACAAGTCTCCTAATTTCTTTTCTTTTCGAAGCTCCTCCCAACCCTCTAATGTTGAAGCTAATCATCCTCATCGAAAACATCCTCGTCCCCCAACCTTGTGCTCACTCTATCTTTGATCACCGAAGCCCCATCCCTCTTTTCCAAAAGTCTCAAGCGATTTAAATCCATCTCTTTGTCCCGCTCATCAAAAAACCCCAAATCTCTCCCCACTTCCCATTGAGCCTCCACAAGTTCGTCCTCCTTGGATTTCCAAAACCTTCCATTCCCGACCACAAACCCACTTAGAGTTGGAGAATTCGAGGAAGACACCTCGCTTGGGCGGGTTTCCTTGGCTTTACCTCCCTTACGTTTAGCACTTTTATTCTTGTTCTTGGAAGATTTTGATTTCGAGCCTTTCTTATTGCCACTAGCTTTTCTCAATAAAAGCTCTTCCTCCGAAGCCATGTCGCTAAAGAACTCCCCATTTTTTAAGCCTACAACCACTTTAACAGTTTGCTTACTCTTTTTCTTCGGAGGGGGATTAACCTTATTTATGATGGGCAATAAGGAGAAAGGATCACTAGACGTTAAAGGTTGTGCGGGCTCCTCAAATAAACCATCATTCAAATCACCACCATTAAGGCCAACCCCTTCCACACCATCATCAACAATTCTCCCAACTACCTCATGAATAGCATTTACATCCCCACCTAATGACTGAAGAGGAGTTTCAATAACCCTCTCATAAGACTCTACACCCAAAACAACACTTCTACCGTTCTCCATTGTCCCCCCTTCCAAAAAACCCAAACTTTCAACCTCCGAACTTCGACATCTCTCCCGGCTAAGCTCCAGGCCGACAACACCTTCAACCTCATGCCGGTGCACCACCCGGCCCCTGGCCTCAGCAGAATTACCCGTCGTAAACCCAACACCCCCCTGCCTAGTCCTTCCGTGAGATCCGGGATCTCAGCTAGCGAACGAAGCACCGGGAAAGCTGGCTGGACATAGCCGTCTGACTGAGGTGGAGCTGCAGCACCACTTGCACACTGCAGCACCGAACCACCGGGAGGGCAAGGAGGCAACAGGGCAACATCACCCGTCCGAATTGGGACAGAACCAGGGATGATAAGGTTCTGCAAGACATCCCCAACAGCCACACTTACAACACGAGACGGAAAACCGGGTGAAGAAGGACAGTGTGTGTCGTCCAAGTCCACTGGGACGTGATTCGAGTCCACAAGATGACTGCACTCCGACTCCCACGAGTCACCGGACACTGAGGTAGAATCGGAACCAAGAGAAACATCAAGATCCTCATCGTCATCACTCACCTCCCTTGCTCCCAAAAAGCCCCTAATGTTATCCCTTTCACTTTCCAAAACGGACTTAAAAACATCCCAACATATATCCCTATCCAAACTCTCTTCCACTACCCAAACATCGAATCGTCTTCCTTTAGAACAAACCTCCACCTGCCTTCTAATGCATTCAAACAAAGGAGTCTCTACGTAAATACAACCTTTATCAAAGTGTTCCTTCTCCAAAATATCCTCACTAATTTTCACCACCCTTCCTAACTTGGTCCCGATTGCTCTAAACACCTCTTCATCCCAAAAGTTGAGTGGTACCCCATAAACATTTACCCAAACACCTCTCTTCATGTTTAAACAACGATCATTCCAAAAAGACATATATTCAAAAACGTCATCAAGTGAACCTTTTGATCCAAGTATCAACGAATTCCCTTTCTCCTCATTACTCGGAAACAAGACAACTTCCGATAAAGAGAATCTACATGCCTTTTCTATCAAATAACCCAACTCCTTCACTTTTCGTTCCACCATAGCAATATCAATACCCAACAATAATTTAGCAATAATGCATTTAGTTGCCCAAGTGTTACCTTCATTGTTAGGGGGTAACTTGCTCAGGAGCAAACCGAGGACCAGCATTCCTTGGGCCAGTCCTCAAAAAGCCCGGCCCAGAAACCTCACGACCCCGGAACAAGGCTGCAGTCGAACTGTCATTAGCCCATTGTCCCTGGAGCCTCTGATTTCTGCACTCACCCAAAGCCTGAGGAGAAACCGACCGTCTGTGGTTTGAGGCACGAGAATGCTGCTCCTCCGGGCCAACCCTAGCTCTGGGGACCTGCCTAGCCACCGGCCTTCCTCTCTGTTCTTCACCACCATTGAATCTTGCTACATTAGCTAGAAGCTTGTAAAGCTTTATCCAACGACCCTTTAACCTCCAAACCATTCGATCCAAGTCTTGATCCCTTGCAACCTTAACAATTGCAAATTTCTTGCCCTCTTTGTTCAATTTAGAAGGGATAAAGACATCCCTTACCCTCCCATATTCCTCTACCAAAGCTTTGACGTCGGCTGCAACCCAATCCGGTGGAAAATTAGCGATGTAAAGAGGAATGGAATTCACATTCGTTCTTCTCCACCACTCTGAGTTTCCAGTTCCGATTTGATGACGGTATTCAGCGCGCCCTCTCCCATAGTACCCATTTTGAATTTTTCTTTTTTCTCTCTCCCACCTTTCTCTCTCTATTTTTTCTCTCTCTAACATACCTTTTTTTATATTCTAATTCCTCTAGTTGGGTGTCATGTTTATGCCATCAATAGGGCTATGCTATTTTTACTTGAAAGCCATTATTTTTAATTAATTCAGTTCTATTTAATTTAATCTTGCTTAATTATATTTTATATTGCACTTCATTTCAATTCATTTATATTCAATTTTGTTCAGATAAAGATAACAAAGCCTAAGTAGCGTTAATTCATATAATATGCGTTATTTAGAAGATAGATCTTTTATTAAATTTAATCTCTATTCTCTAAGTTTAAATAGAATAGGATTGAAAACAATGAGTTTTTATATGAATGGAATAAAATCTTATTCCTTATTGTAATATGTCGTCATACTTTGTAAAAAATAAATAAATACAAATAAAACCTAAAAATATTCAACCCGTCCTAAACCGAACCGATCCGATCCGGTTTGTCTGACTCTTAGTTCAAATCCCAAATTCAGAGTTCAGACAGGCAAAACCCTAACGAGCTGACGCACTCTCAGAAGTCATCAGAATTCACTACGGCATCGTTCACGGCAGGTTCGTCGGAGCTTTCTCTCTCCTTGTGATTATATCTTTTATGTAGATTCTCTGCATCACCACTGATGAAAGTTTTGGGGATAATAAGCAGTGCCATTTTAGCTCACTAGTGTAAACGCATACTCATTGGTATTCAGTCCTTTGCTTTACCATTTTTGAAGTTTCATTGAGTTACAAGATTTTGCACCGGTAGTTGAAACTTGAAAGCATCTTACACGCTCACTGGAACAATTGTATATATTGCTCGGAACCAGTTAACTTACTTAATAGGTTGAGACTTGGGAGTACTTTATTAAACTTGCATTGGCTGATCCGGCGATGGCATTTTTTAGCTCCATAATTCAAATGCATATTTAGTAATCTTGCTCATTTGCTTAACCGTTTTGGAAGTTCCATTGATCTTGAACATTTTGCATCAGAAGTTTTAAACGCCTCCTAACTCTAATACCAGCAATACGAGTTTTGTCCACGTTTATTGATCCGGAGTTCCGGACTAGTTAACTTTGGAGGTTGATAACTTGATAATACTGGCATTTTAGCTCCTCACCAGCTGATCTAGGCATGTATGAATTTTAGGGGGGAAGAATAATACTAACATCTTAGCTCCGGAATCAAAGTTTATAATGTATTATCTTCAATTCTCTGCTTCACCATTTCTGAAGTTCAATTGAGCTAGAAGATCTTGCATCGGTAGGTAAAGCACCGTCTAACAATATCTGCAACATACGAGTTTTTATCACTTTTATTGGCCTGAAGTCTGAACCAGTTAATTTACTTTCTACGTTGATTAAACTTGCACCAGCTGAGGAGGTGGATGAATTTTAGGGAATAACAATGGCACTTTAGCTCCATAATGTAGATGCATACTCACTAATCAATCTTCGATCCTCTGCTTCACCATTTTGGAATTTTATTGGGCTAACTTTGTTAACATAGCTAGTTACAGTACCTTCTATGTTCTAACACTTGTTTCATTTCAGCCTTTACTAATTTCTGTCTACCTTTATCAGAAGTTCAGAACCAGTTAATTACTTTCAAGTTTGAGATTACTTTGTTAAACTTACACTAGCTGATCTAGCTATGGATAAATTTTAGGGCAACAATGGCGACGCTGAGGCCTGTCTTCCTAAAATCGGTGTTCCGTTGTACGGTGGTCACATTGCCATTGTCCTTCCAACCAAACACCACAGTCCGAGCATTCTCCTCCTGTGTCTCACCTCCGTCCAAGGCCGTAGTTTACAGTGACCACGGCTCTCCTGATGCAGTGTGCAAAATGACAGAGTTACGCCCAGTTCCAATCAAGGACAACGATGTTTGTGTCAAAATGCTGGCTGCCCCCATAAACCCTTCTGATATCAACCGGATTCAAGGAGTTTACCCCGTGAGACCGGAGGTTCCAGCTGTAGGTGGTTATGAAGGGGTAGGAGAGGTACATTCTGTTGGTTCTGCAGTTAAGGGACTTAAGCCTGGCGATTGGGTGATCCCTTTTCCACCTTCTTCTGGTACGTGGCAGACGTATGTTGTTAAGGAGCAAAGTGTGTGGCATAGTGTTAACAAAAGCACACCTATGGAGTATGCTGCCACTGTAATTGTGAACCCCTTGACTGCGTTGAGAATGCTTGAGGATTTTGTAGAGCTAAAATCAGGGGATGCTATTGTTCAAAATGGTGCTACTAGCATTGTGGGGCAGTGCATCATTCAGCTCGCACGTAGTCGAGGAATAAAATCGGTGAACATAATCAGGGATAGGGTTGGATCAGACGAAGCAAAAGAAAAGCTCAAGAAACTCGGTGCAGATGCAGTGTTCACTGAGAGCGAACTGGAAGTTAAAAATGTTAGAGGTCTTCTGGGTGGTATATCTGAGCCTGCGTTGGGATTTAATTGTGTTGGTGGAAATGCTGCTTCATTGGTTCTCAAGTTCCTGGGTCAAGGTGGAACTATGGTTACATATGGTGGGATGTCAAAGAAACCTGTTACTGTTTCTACTTCGTCTTTCATCTTCAAGGACTTATCCTTGAGAGGATTCTGGCTACAGAAGTGCTTGAGTTCTGAGAAAGTGTCCGAGTGCAGGCCTATGATAGATTACCTATTGGATATGGTTCGTGCTAGTGAACTGAAATATGAGATGGAGGCTGTTCCTTTTGATCAATTTCATTTGGCCCTGGATAAGTCGCTTGGAAAGCTTGGAAGCCAACCTAAACAAGTGATTAAGTTCTAGTTCTCCCATTTGATTTACAGCCTGTGCTTCTGTATGTATCAAAACCATATGGGACTCATAAAAGTTTAGGAGGAAGATTAAGACTGTGCTGTGTCATAGAGAAAATATAGAGTCTGATGGTTTGCTGCTGGAAGTTTCGGGCGGCGCCTGAATTGATGAATTTCGTAGCTTATCACTACCGGGAGTAACTGGCTAAACCAAGCAGGCTCGCACAGTAAAAGGAGTCATGTACGTATGAATCTTTTTAGCTTGCACGTTGTACTGCAATTCTATTTCTCGTATTTCTGTTTTCTACTTTTCTTCTTAGGTAGCTCCTTTTAATATCTTGTTAATACTATATTGGAAGATCTGAAAATCTAATTACCAGATATTGGAAATAGCATGCTTAGTATCAGTGGAAGTTTAGCGAAAATAAGACTGCAAATTAACATTTTAAAATTTTAAATTGGCATAAAGCGTGCTCGAAAGTATGAAGCGATAACTGTGCTCCATGATGATGTTTCTGTCGCCATGACATGTGTTCAAGATTTAGAGTTGGGACTGCTAGGGCATGTTTCCCGTGGTTGTGTGCGCTTGACTTCTTAATAACCCACATTGTTGACTTACTAAACGTTTGATGGCATAAATAATTGCAATAGCTATGATATGGTCTTTATATGCTTGAATTGCTTACATCAGAGATGACATCTAATTCTAATATTCTATGCAGTATGTTCTTACTGCTATCTTAACTAACTTTAGTAATCTGCTAGTATATTGATGATTTATGCATGGTGTTACTTGTTTCATATGTGTACTGGGCTTCTGGTATTAGCTATAGTGTTTGTTGTTATGTTTTTTATGCTGCACCCACATCTAGAGCATACATGGTAGGAAGTTGCACTTCAATTCATCACACAAAGTAAAGTAAAGATAATGAATGAGAGACGAGTCGAAGTTCACTGGACTCGTAAGGGACTAGCTTAGCAAGTAAATTGTAGAATTGCTGAATGACAAGTCCGGGTAGACCCACCAAGCCGGAAGAGTAAGAGTGTACGACGATGGTCAAGCTTTAGCCAAGTAAGTTGGCAAATTAAAAGTTGTAAAGAGTTTAAAGTTCAATAAGCTAGGGCAGGAGTAAAAAGAAGTTTAAGAGCTTAAGAAAAGATGCTACTTTAAGCAAGTTAAATTAGACTTGTAAAAGAAGTTATTGTGTATGTATAGTTTTTATACTTTACATGTATTATGCACCAAGTTTTGAAAACTAAGTCAGAACTCAGAAGTACAACATTCAGTCCATTTGTTAAAATAATAATTAAATAAATAGTGAAAAAAGTTGATTGAAAAGGCTAAAACATGAAATGCATTTGAAGTAGTCCATCAGGCATCTAAGAAAATTGGTGAAATTGATTGTACCCTTGTCCACCTTAATCTGAAACTCGCATGCAATCCTCCAGTTATACTATACACCTGATAATTACTCAAAGAATGGAAATATTGAATCATTAGAGAATGTTGCTACAATTTTAAAATTCTGCTTCGGAAATGTTGAACCATTAGTTTTGTGTAGTTATGTACGATACTACAATTACAATGATCAAATCGGTGTAAATAACAAATCATTCATTTTGGAAAATCGAACCTATTACTACCTTTTAGTTACTAATGTCTCAGCTAACCAACTAAACCTATTAATGCTTTTACACACACTAGTTAAAAGGTTTACTGGTTTAGAACTGTATAACCCAAATAGATCTGTTAAATAGTACTGGTATGTGTACACTCTTGTCTATTGAGTACTAGTATATATCAGAACGAAAATACTGGAAAATCTTAAAGTCCCTTCTATCACTGCATAATATCATATGCACAAGGCACTTAAGAATGCCAATGTCAAAAACTGTTGCTGCTCTAGCACTCTCCTCCAGCGCCTCTCCACCATCCAAGGCCATGGTCTATGATGAACACGGCCCTCCTGATGTGGTATTGAAAATGAAAGCACTGCCCCCTGTTCCTATCAAAGACAACCATGTATGCGTCAAGATGCTGGCAGCACCAATCAACCCTGCTGATATAAACCAAATTCAAGGAGTTTATCCAGTTAGGCCGGAGATGCCGGCTGTGGGTGGATTAGAAGGGGTAGGAGAGGTCCATTCTGTTGGTTCTGCCATTAAAGGTTTTAGGCCGGGTGATTGGGTTATACCTTTCCCACCTTCTTCTAGTACATGGCAGACGTATGTTGTCAAAGAGCAGAGTGAGTGGCATTATATCAACAAAAGTACGCCTGTTGAGTATGCTGCCACTGTGAGTATAAATCCGTTGACTGCGTTGAGACTGCTAGACGATTTTGTAAAACTAAAATCAGGGGATGCTATTGTTCAGAATGGTGCCACTAGCATTGTGGGGCAGTGTATCATTCAGCTTGCCCGCATTCGAGGAATAAAGTCTATCAACATAATCAGGGACGGGGTAGGATCGGCAAAAGTAAAAGAAAAGCTCAAGAAACTTGGTGCCGATGAAGTTTTTACTGAAAGCCAACTGGAAGCTGTTATGAGTATGAAAAGTCTTTTGAGTGATATACCTGAGCCTGCATTAGGATTTAACTGTGTTGGTGGAAATCCTGCTTCTTTGGTGCTTAAGTTCCTGCAGCATGGAGGAACTATGGTTACATATGGTGGGATGTCGAAGAAACCGATTACTGTTTCGACTTCGTCTTTCATTTTCAAAGACTTGTCGTTAAAGGGATTCTGGCTTTACAAATGCTTGTGTTCCGAGGAAGCAAATCAGTGCAGGCCAATGATAGATTACCTGTTGGATCTGGTTCGTGCTGGTGAACTCAAATATGAGATGGAGATTGTTCCTTTCGATCAGTTTCACCGAGCCTTGGATAAGTCGCTTGGAAAGCTAGGAACCCAACCCAAGCAAGTGTTAAGGTTCTAGTCCTTTATTTCCCTCTTAATGTTCTCTTTGGATGGCTTTTAATAACTGTAGTCTGTGAAAGTGTTTCCCAAGCAGTACGCTGATGGTTGAATTACAGTTTCCAGAGCACTTTGGCGGACTATAATTGTACTTCTTATGTGAACTTAATTGTCTATGTGGCTATGTCTACAAGATTGCAATACTCCATCTGTGATCTGTCTATGTGTTGTACAGGATCGAGGATGATCATTTACTTGCATGAAGCATCAATGACTAGCCAAACAAGGTAGAGTCTATTTACCTCTGTTATCCATGATCCATTGAAGCCAGTAAATGTGATTTCACTATTATCATGATCTGCCTTAGTTTCGTGGGGGTGCTGCTGCAAGCCTGCAACCTTAGCATTGCTCATTTGCATTCTTATGTTTCCTACTCGAGCAGTCGAGCTTAGAATTGACCTAGCTCGAGCTTAGAGTTGTCCGATCCCATGCATGTGTTGACCAAACTATAGCATGGAGTCAGAGCTTAGAGTTGACCAATATTGAGCTTGAGTCTACCGAGTTCGAGCATGGAGTTGACGAGCATGTGTTAAATGATCTCGAGCTTTGAGTTGACTAATCTCGAGCTTGTTTGACATGGTTCGAGCATGTGTTAACCGAGCTCGAGCATGCGTTGACCGAGCTCGAGCTTGGAGTTGACCGAGCTCGAGCGTACGTTGATCGAGCTCGAGCGTACGTTGACCGAGCTCGAGCTTAGAGTTGACCGAGCTCGAGCGTGCGTTGACCGAGCTCGAGCTTAGAGTTGACCGAGCTCGAGTTTGCGTTGACTGATCTCGAGCTTACCGTTGACCGAGCTCGAGCATGCGTTGACCGAGCTCGAGCTTAGAGTTGACCGAGCTCGAGCTTGTGTTGACCGATCTCGAGCTTACCGTTGACCGATCTCGAGCATGCGTTGACCAATCTCGAGCATGCGTTGATCGAGCTCGAGCTTAGAGTTGACCGAGCTCGAGCTTAGCGTTGACCGATCTCGAGCATGCATTGACCGAGCTCGAGCTTGCGTTGACCGAGCTCGACCATGCGTTGACCGAGCTCGAGCTTGCGTTGATCGAGCTCGAGCTTTCGTTGGCAGAGCTCGAGCTTAGCGTTGACCGATCTCGAGCTTACATTGACCGAGCTCGAGCTTAGAGTTGACCGAGCTCGAGCTTGCGTTGACCGAGCTCGAGCTTAGAGTTGACCGAGCTCGAGCATGTGTTGACCGAGCTCGAGTTTAACGTTGATCGATCTCGAGCTTGCATTGATCGAGCTCGAGCTTCCGTTGACAGAGCTCGAGCTTAGCGTTGACCGATCTCGAGCTTACATTGATCGAGCTCGAGCATGCGTTGACCGAGCTCGAGCTTAGAGTTGACCGAGCTCGAGCTTAGAGTTGACTGAGCTCGAGCATGTGTTGCCCGAGCTCGAGTTTAGCGTTGGTCGATCTCGAGCTTGCATTGACCGAGCTCGAGCTTAGAGTTGACCGAGCTCGAGCATGTGTTGACCGAGTTCAAGTTCAGCATTGACCGATCTCGAGCTTGCATTGACCTAGCTCGAGCATGCGTTGATCGAGCTCGAGCTTATCATTGACCGATCTCGAGCTTGCGTTGACCGAGCTCGAGCATGCGTTGACCGAGCTCGAGCATGCGTTGACCGAGCTCGAGCTTAGAGTTGACCGAGCTCGAGCATGCGTGGACCGAGTTCGAACTTAGCGTTGACCGATCTCGAACATGCGTTGACCGAGCTCGAGTTTAGCGTTGACCGATCTCGAGCTTGCATTGATCGAGCTCGAGCTTAGAGTTGACCGAGCTCGAGCTTCGAGCTCGAACAAATGTTGACCGAGCTTGAGCTTCGAGTTGACCTAGCTCGAGCAAGTGGTAGACCAAACTCGAACATGCGTTGACTAAGCTTGGAGTGTACTGATTTCGAGCTTGGAATTAACATGCGTGGACGGACCTCGAGCTTTGAGTTAGAGTTCGCCAATCTCGAGCTTACATTGATTCGAGTTCGAGCATAGTTGAACTTTAAGCTCTATTGTTTTTTTTAAAGGAAAAATTTATTGATAAAAGAATTAACGAATTATATTATGTGCATAAGGATAATGTGCAACAACAATCAACGTATTATATTATGTGCAACAATTACAAAAGATGAGCCCAAGATCCCCCCATGAGTTAATGGAGTGGATACATTTAAACCACATCGTCTAATATGTCTTCTAACTAGTACTCAGACAAACGGATGACGAGTTAGCTCAATTGTTAATCTAGCTCGAGCTCATTCACAAGCTAGAAATCTCTGAACTTGTGATTACAGGTTACTGAAGAGAACTTGTAATGTAGTTTGTTTAAATTAACTCACCATTTATTCATGTTTAGAACTGTAGAAACAAAACATATAACATTGAGTACTCAAAATTATTCCCAACTTTACATCGCAAATACCAAAACAGACACACTTGACAGAATTAAACACAACATAAACATATAGAGCAGAAAACTATATAAACCGACAATTCTCCATTTTCTTCAATATCCACTTTCGCCCGCCTTACTCTTAATCGTCTCCCCTGTCTGCCTGGTCTTCTCCCCTACCCCGATCGCGGCCTCCTGGATCTGCCTCTTCGCGTAATCAAGCGGTTCCCTCGCCCTGAACGAATTAAGCACCCAAGAGAGCGACGACAGCCCCGTAAGCCCGAACGCTCCAGAAGTCATGAATGCAGCGACAGTTCCAGCTAGCAGTAGAGCAGCAGGGACCAAAATGGGGCTGAAGATGACGAAAAGCGGTGTGGCGAGAGCTAGGGCGATCAATGTGCCGGCGAGGATGATACCGGCTAGGCCGAGGAGGGTCCCGGTGATCGGGAGGAGGGTTACGATGGCGAGGACTTGGCTGGTGGAGGGGCCGCTGGAAGGCAGGAGGCTCTTCATGGTTCCACCACCGCCGCCGCCGTAGCCGGTGCTGCCGGGCTGAGGGCGGTGCTGCACGTTGACATTGTGGCGATCCATGATGAGTAGAGAGTTTAGTGAAAGGTTTAGTGGTGGTGGTGTGTGTGGGATTGGGATTTTGATGAAGGGAGAGTGAGGTTTTGGGGTGGTTTAAAAAGAGGGAAGGGGGTGCAACGTGTTGAGGTGCATGTGATGTTATGTGCATGAGATACAAGTTGCAATATTGTGTTGACACATTTGAGGGTGGATGGAACATGTAGACAATGTAGTGTTAGTAGAATTGGATTTTGAGTTTTCTTCTACATGTTGGTGGTGCTATATATATATGTCATTTCCTTGGTGTGCTAAGTGCTAACGGTGCAGTTTTTTTGTTTTTGTTTTGCTTAATATGGAGGATAGGTTGGTCTGGGCTTTATTTCTGAGTAGTAGAATTGGGCCATGAATTGAGTAGGACTTCGTACCAATGAATTGTTTGCATTTGCTTATTGTGCGGTTTTATTAAGGGTGTTTGATTAAGTATGTTACCTGAATAATGTGAATGATGGGACACTTTAATAAAGTTGTTGGGAAAGTAGTCAAAAAATAAATTTTGTGAAAGTCGATTTTTTTAAAGAATAGAAAAATTAGTACTAATATTTTACCTGGTATAAACCGAAAGAGAGTATGCCCAACACTTTAATACAAAAAAAATTAATTTCACTTATGTCGTAGAGAATCTGACTTTCACAAGAATTTATTGAAATGAAAACATGAAGCGTAAAAATATTATTCGAATAAAAAAATAAAAGTAAATAAATACAAGTATAGCCGTACAGATCGTAATGAAATCCACTATAATACAGATAGGATGGGAGGATAATAAGCTCGGACCATATCTGGGGAAAACTAATGTGTTAGTAAAAAACTAAAACATAATAAAAAGTTCTTTCTTGCTATTTGGTTTGTGCCCCTCTAAAAGTATTTTACATTTTTTTCCCTGAAGAAACTTCAATAGTTGTGTCACTTCAATTAATTGTGACTCTTAATCATTGGTTGTTTTTTAAAAGTCTATATCTTTTCATGAATAGTTATGTACAAATAACTATTCATTATACATTTGAGATGTACAAATGTGAGAGTGAAATTCATTTCTCACAACACATTCAAGCATTTAATACATCTCTTTGCATTCATGTTCTATCTCTTCTAGATTCAAATTATGGTTAACAAATGGTGTTTGGAGCTGCTTCTATACAATTTTAAAATAATTTTATGAGATGGTTGTAATTATTCTGTAAACATCATGAGTGAACAATTTAATTTTTAGAGGAGATATCAAATTGTTAATTTTAATTGTTGTGTTTCAATTAATAAATTATATTAAAGTATTGAAGTTCTCATACTTCCAACCTTTAATTTTTAATTGAACTAATACAATTTATTTTAAAATGTATTTAGATGGGCACCGCGCTCCAAATCTAATAATTAGTATAGATTCAAATATGTATGGAATACTAACCTTCACATTTTCGACTTCCTCCGAAAACTTTAAAGAGACCCAATTCATTTTGTTGACTTTTTGTTGCTCAATTTAGGCTCAAATTAATTGTAAATTATATTAAATATATTTTAAAAAGTTACATTATGA
>JAQRGC010945158.1:0-14155 GCA_028659135.1 Plantago lanceolata | reverse complement strand
ACATCATCGATGGTTAAAAACACTAATCATTTTTATTTACTTAGTTGTTTAATTAGTTATGTTAAATGTTAAATATGTCAAAAACATATATACTACGAATCACATATCTAAATTTCGGCGAATCACGTTTCGAAATTTAGCGATCTAGAACTTTGCGGTGGTACTATGCGGTTCTCCGCGAATCGGGATCTTGGAAGGGACGAATTACGTACCGCGTTCCCCGATCACGATCCGCAGGAACCACGAACCATGTGACCCAGACATAAAGTACTTGGGCCGCAGAAAGATAAAGAGAAATATACTGGAGAAAAGGGAGTGGGGGTGTTGTAGTGCACCTCATCACCATTGCTCATTGTAGCAAGTAATGCAGGAAGGACAGTGCCAAGGTGGTAGTCAAGACCAGCTCCTGCAACTTCGGCCAGAGCTCCCAAGGCATGTGCATTGAACGCGCTGGAGGTTCAAAATATTTGAAAACCAAATTACTGAATATATCAATCAAAAAGAATTCAGCAAACCATAAAATGATAATACGTACGATAGTGGCTGGTGAACAAGCTTCGGGAGGATATGAGGCAGCACAGCACTGGTCCTGACACTGTCAAACAAAAGGTATTTATCAGTACTCATTAGTAGACAAACAATCTGCAAGCAACAGCATTAAGACCTTAAAGTATACCTCAATATTTGTTTCAAGCCATCAAGGGCAGTATCAGAGAGTTGCTCATCTTCCAAAGCATGAAGAAGTGTGGGGACAATTTCATCGATTGCTTGCAAACCAGCACTCTACATAAGACAATGAAAGAACCAAAGTAAACTTCATTGAACAGATTCATTCTATATAAGAGGAATTGTTTTCTCGGAATTATGCAAAGCATACCTTATACAGGGTACTGAATGCTAAGCCAGCAGACTCACGGACCTCGGGTGTGCTGCAAAAGTTACAAGAAAGAGTTGATTAGTAATTTACATCCGTATACAGAACAGGATAAAATATGCCTAAATGTCCACATACCTATCACAAAGAGCAGTACGGATAGCTGGGATGAGTATATCCATAAAGGTTAAAAGCTGACTTTTACCAGCGGTAGCCATCACTTCACTCAGACCAATACAGACGCCCTGCATTTCGTGTGAAAAGGTTATAAGACAGTGTAAAGAAATTTCGACTTTGTCCCAAAATCTCTAAATATTGGCTATAGTAAGTGTACAAAGCGTAGAGAGTAAAAGTGCCTCTTCTCTAAAAGTCACATGCCAATAATGCAAGCACATACCCATTCCTAAAATGCAAAACTGTATAGCTATTTAAAACTCTATGAATACTCTGCTATTCTATGGTCGATCCTTACATGCTTTCCAGGTACACTCCCATTCAAAATCAACTCTCATTTTTTCTTTTTATCATTTCACAGTTGGGAAGCAGCATTGTTTCGGCTTTGGGGGTTATGGTAAAAATTTTCAGTCTTTCTTAGATCACAAATAAAGCACAAATGCTTCTATCTGTTGCAGTCCAATTTCTCATGGAGTGGAACTTTGTTCACCAGTTGATTGCTTGTCATTCTTTTCTTTGAGAACAACAATTAACTGGAATGAGAAAGGAAGAAAGACGGACCTGTCTTCGGCCAGGATCTGGATCACTAAGACCTTTTGATAAAATAGGTACAATTAGTGGAAGCACTCTTTCTCCAAGCTTCCTGACAAGCTCTCCCAAAGAACGCCCAGCAACCTAATGTAAACACGATGATGTCAGATCTCAACAACATGGTCTACAAAATCATCTCAAGAGAGAGAAATCATCAAGGAACCTGTCGTCTCTCGGACGATGATGAAGCAAGAGAACTGATCAGTGTGTTCATCAAAACTGGCATTATCTCCTTCAGGGTTTTTGGAGTATTTGCCACTATAGTTTTCCAGACATGCAAGGCAGCCTGAGAAAATGATAAAGCAAAGATTAAATCGAGATACTATGAGTATGAATCGTTGAGAAAGCAAACAATATTAGATAAACATCATACCTGGCGAACTGTTAAGCTGACATCAGTACGGACCATATAAAGTGCAGCAAGAACTTCATTACGTTTATCTCTACCAAGTACTTCAATAATAGCACGGCCTTGTGCTTCAGTACTAGCACCTTCATCATCACTGCCACCCTCAAGAAGCGCTTTTCCAGAGGTTCCAGCAACCTAAATAAGATGCTCAGAAGTCAGAATTGTTCGTTGCTTGCACACACACACACACACAAAAGAAGAAAAAGAAGAAGACAGACAAAAGAAGCCCATCTTTTACAATGAAAAAGCGTCCGTGGAAGACTACCAGAAATACACACCTTAAACAAAAGGTCGCCTAGTAATTCTACAGAACTCTGCCGAATACGCCAGCTATCATTGAATATACCATCCTCAACAGCAGGAAGGAGCAGTGGCAAAGATCTGACAGGATAAGATTGGTATGGAGTATGGATTAGAAAGAAATTACCGAATCAATTACAATATTGCTACTCAATATATAGAATTAAAGTTTGAACTATTGAGCAAATAACAATAAATTGTTGGTTATATATACAATGCTTTAGCTGCAGGTATCAATTTCTGTGGACGTAGCAATAAACATAAGTGGGTGCCAGTCCAATAAAACATATAAGTGGGTGCCAAAGTATGATAGAGAAATAACAAACAAGGATAAATAGATGATATTTTGTTTTTAAGGGATGAAAGTTTCGATAGGCACACCAAAAATAGCAAAATGAAGCTTTATGCAAGACGGATGAGGGAATACAACTTTTGTACTTTCCATATGAAAAAATATACTCCAACATCAACATGACATTGTGATAGAAAAAGACAAAGAATGTAAGATAAAGATAATGACTCGAGGAAAACACAACTCCAGCACTATGGGATATTTCTAATAATTGTAAACCAATACTGCCATTTGGAATGAAACTCCAGTTCAGGTCGGGTCAAACTAAAGTACTTTAACAGAACATTTATGGAAGAAAAGAGAGCCAGGCCATTGTCAGACCATAGAATAATAATAACCCCGAAAGGAAACCCCCACGTCAGACCATTGGATAAGTCCTTAACACCCATAACCAAAACGTTAGCACAGGGATTCAAATTGTGATGCAACACCACACACTCCAGTGATCTAAAGTTTTTTTCCTCGTAATCCAGTTTATATGACAAATATCCTACACAATGAGCATGCATTTCAACACCTCACTGCACCTTAATACAATCTCCTAATACTACAACCTACAAGGGAAAAGGTAATTCTACAAGATGAAATTGTGTACATTTCATCACTACCTAAGTCAACAAGACTTCATCCACATCGAGTTCATGCTAGATTTATAAATTAGACACACACAACTAAACTTCATTTATGTTTGTTCTTTTGGTCTGAACACAATAGGCCATTGCACCTAATGAGACTCCATACTTCCTGGAAGGCACACAGAAGAATCAAGAGAGGTACTGATCCATTGTGTCAATTAAGCAAGAGATTGAAGAAGTGTTAGCACAGTAACCACGTTTTTGCTCTGTATGTCAATATCTGTCTGTTGTTCTCACTCAAGCAAAAATCACAAATATCAAGGGCCAAGTATTAACAAATTCATTTTCTTTTAGCATAAAAATGAGATGATCTACCAAACAGTCATGAGGAAAGCAATTATGATGGCAAAAAGTTACATACGTAGTTGCATAGTGCTCAACTAGCACATGCCCTGCGCTGAGTGCTGCATCTCGTACAGACTCATTTTCATCTGCAAGACCTGCACGAAGAAAGTAATGTTACCAGATTGTACCAGCAACAGCTGAAACAGTGTTTGACCACAACAAAACTGCAGTAAACAAGTAACTTGCAGTGAAGAGCAAGAGCAAATTTGGAAGACCTACCATCTAATATGGCCGGCAGGACCTGTTGTAGATACTTCTGAAACTGAACACCTAAAGATCTCGGTGTGTACTGCAAGAAATGTAAAGGTGAACTTGTGATAATAAGGAAATACGTTGCATCGAAATTATTTTTTGTCTAACCAACAATTACCTTGAAAAGTGTTAAATAACCATCCCTAACCGAAGCTTTAGAATGAGAGCAGTTCCGGATTATATCAGGAAGTAAGTTTTCAAAATATTGTGTCCCAAGTGCAGCCAATACCTAAAGAGAGAAGAACCAGCAAAATCAATCTTCATAAGAGAAGCCAATATAGATTCATACATTGGTCCCAAGCAAAAGAGGGGGAGGGGAGACAACACTATCGTTGTAAAAAAGGAAAAAAAAGGTAAAAAGATCAAAACAAAACAAATTGATCATTTGAACACAAGTCAGAACACTCAACAGGATGACTGTCAAATAGCTAGGCAGAAATACACATGTTCAACCGCACCAATAGTTTCATACTACTGGTAGTTTCTCTCTTCTCAGTAGAATGCAGACATGTAGCTAGAAAGTCACCACTAACACTATACATAATGTATAGATAGACTATGAAGACTCAGGCTCACAAGGTTGCCAATGAAGGATAAAGATAAATAGTGAAATAGGTAGGCCCTGAATTACATATTGAGTAAAACAAAATCACAGTTCAGTAACCTATGCCAATAGATCCACAACAATGACAATAAGATAATGTAGATCCATGATGCTGGTAGAGTTTTCTGAACTGGAAAATAAAATAAAAGGGAATGCAGATAAAAGTTCCAACCTCACTCAGTCCTTGAGCAGCACCCGAACGCTCAACATTGCTACCGTCAGACTTCAGTGTCTCTAGCAACCATGGAACAAGATCAGGGAAGTGTTCTTCTCCCATTCCTCTTATAAGAGAGCCAAGGGCTCTTGCAGCAACAGATCTAACTTCAGGAATTGGATCGACCAAGACCTGTCATATTGCAAGGTGTATTGGTGTAATAATAGTATGAAATTAACATCCAAAATTAGTTTCAGGAAAATTTTCACATATAAGAATCCAACAATTCAGGAAAAGGAAAGTTTTCATGTATAAGATTCAACCATTCTTTGTGCTGGTTGCAACAGTTACTGATAACATACCTTTTTCACTTCAGGGAGAAGTAAATCTATGTACGGGATCATATCCTTTGGCTCTGTAACAAGCGAACACATATTTCCAACTATTTGAGCAGCTTTCTTCTTAGTTTCAGCGCTCCTTTCCCTTAAGGCTCTATGGACTATGGGAACCAACAGTGCAAGAGACGGGGCGTCTATAGAATTAATAAAAGTTGTCTGCAAAAACACATAATTTGCATCATTAAACCAAACCTGGTGGTTTTGGAGGGTAGGAGGGTGAAGTATAATATAATACTAATAGTATCATTACAAGAAATAACAACAATGAAATTACTGGAAACATTTAACCATTAGCATGAAATTAGAGTGTACCTGGAGAAGAATATCGAGAGAGTACTTTGTATATTCATTAGGATCAGTGAGAGCCATCAGAAGAGTGGGTACAAGAGCAGATATTTCTGGATTCTTGATAACACTTCCAACCTAATTTATCGAAAGACTCATCATGATCTATTTCAGTCATGAGTGATATTGAAAGATGAAAAAATGAACACCTTGTCGTTTTACCTGCTGGAGTGCTGTTTGCCCAGCCGATTGAACTTTTGGGTGAGTATCCGTAAGAACCTACAATAGATCAAGAATCGACTCAAACATAGAATCTCACAGAAATTGATCTTTATAGATATGGGTTTATATTTTTACACACTGTTTGTATACAAGAACCTACGAGAAAAGTGAAATATGGTTTATGGATCATACCTCAGTCAACTTGGGAACAATCTTAGGTAGACACTGAGACAGTTGCTCTGGAGCACAATAGGCCATTGCACCTAATAGCTGTACACTACTCTGCTTTGTTCTCCAAGCTTTATCTTCAAGTCCCTGGAATGAAGAGTACACGACGTTATTCATTACTCCATGAAGCATCAGAAAACTATTTCCCTTTTCCCTGTTTTGTTCTCTAATTTGTGCTAACTCTTTCAGGGCAATACCAATAGGGGAAGGGAAGGGAATGGATTCCCAGCTATACCTCTGCAAATCTACAAAGTTGTTTCCATGACTCGAAGTCACATAACTTATTGTTAAAATCAAGGCTCAACTCTAAGAGAGATCACAATTACAGAAGAATAAAACCGTTTCAAACGTCAAACTTTCCCATATGCTTGGGGTGGGTGATGCAAACTGATATTCAAGCAACATGTTTCAAGCAACCTTCACCAACATTTTTTCATTCGAAGTGTTAATATAGGTATGTTAGCGAATCCGCTGAGTCATACTATGGCAAAAGTAACAATAGGTACTTGTCAGAATAGAAATCTCATTTATTAAGTAATTCAACAAAACCTAGTTAAGATTTGACAAAATAACATTCTGTGATAATTCTAAATTAAACACATTATCAAATGATCTGTAGTAAAATGGATCGATTGGGAAATTTTACGTGTCTTCCAAAAGCAATACATTTAATGAAAAAGATCTAACAAGGTTATCCAACTACACACATTTAATCTCTGAAGCAGGAGACTAAGATAGTAAACTATTATAAGATCCAATTGTAATTATTTTTCTCTAACACGTCAATTTCAGTATCATACGTGAATCAATTAGCAGATGTTAAAGTCTACGGAATTTCCAAAACCAAGGTATCAAGGAAAAGATTAATAAATACAGAACCTTTAGAAGAGCGGGAAGAACAAGTTTGACTCCTTGAGCACTAAGCTTAGACATCATAGCCCGAGCAGCACACTCAGCAGCTTCCCGAACAGCAACTACTTGGTCAGAAAAGGATGCTAAAAGCAGGGGTAACATCTGTATCACGTACCTGACAGGAAAAAAAAATTGTGCTGGGAATCAATGTACTTGCGGCTAGAACAGAGAGTATATTAATTTATAAAATCTGACACTTACGGTTCAAACAATCTCCCAAGCTTCTCACAGAAACATTCAAATCCCAGCAAAGCTCCTTCTCGGCTTTTAGCAGAATTTCTGCAATGCATAATTTGATGAGAGCATGCAAAATACAACTCAAAAGAGTCCATTGCTAATTGTAAATGTATTTCCCCACCCACAAGACCGTTTGAGCAATACATGTTGACATACTCTTCATATTCATGGAGAATCATACATATCAATTGTTTTATCATTCACAATGTAGTACTGGCTAAAGGCTAACTACACTGAAATAATTAGTTCATTTAAATTCCTCTATTAAACTGCGGCATTCATACTTGCGGAAAGATTTTTCCGGTGCCCACGAAGAAACTGTGAACAATTCCATGACAAGGATTAGAAACTGACAATGAAGGTTAGGCTAATCTTTTTCATTAATATACTTAGGCAGGAGAGAATTAGTAATAGTCCTTTTTCGCCTATATGATAAATTTGTCTTTTAAGTTTATTTCTTTTACAATCCAGACCTGAGGTGCAGATCCAGGAAGGTAACTGGTAACACCACTGTAATACTTGTCAAATTTCAGAATGGCCAACATATTTCCAACTGAACTACAAGATGATGTAAACAAATTATAGTGGTTCACACGACATTAATTTTCCATTGACAAATTCTACTATATGCATTACAATAAGTCGCAGGCAAATGACAGAAAAATACGACTTTGAAGTCAGTAACATATTTGTAAAATATTTCATTAATTATTGAATCATAACATAAAAGAGATACTACTAAGAGATCAGCAAAGTAACGAACCTATCTGAAAGTCCATCTCGTAATACAGTCGCAATATTATACTTCTTCACAGATGTTATTCTAAACCCTTTGACTACTCCAGCAAGTCCAAATGCAGCTCCACGACGCTCACCATATTTGTCACTTTTCATCAACCGATCAAGTAATCTAGTGATAAGAGCAGCTGCTTCTTCCTGATGCAGAAACACATTACAACATATCACAAAACTATTTTAAATAAATGAAGTGAAAACAAAATGACATTTTTTTCAAAGGTGCTGATAAGTATTAACATTTTTTCGAAGGTAATTTCATGTTATATACTATCATAGGGTACTACCAACTCGGACAGACACAAGACTAGCTACTGCTATCAGGCACAGGGTTACTTGCTGCCTCATTGAAACAGTCAACCAAGACAAATTCTTGACAAAAGAACAAGACATTACCTGCTTTGATTGCATTAACGGAGAAAGGCAGGTAGAGACTGCCCGCTGAACAGCTTCTGAGGGAGTGTTCAGCACATCCAACAACTTCTCCACAACAGCGTGAACCTTAGGATCACCCTGTTACAATACAAACTAGAACTTTAGGTAAAGTTATCAATTTACTACAAGTACATTGTTTCATTGAACTTAGATACCTTATCCATATGCTTTGCCAATGCTCCTGTGAATATGACCACACCTTCGCGCACCAAATCATACCTCTCTTCATTTGATGCCTGCAGAAAAGAAGCATTAAACAAGAGCTGTCAAGTACTGCTACTGGCGCCAATAGTCATACTCAAATGTATCATTCAATCAGTTGATTCATCCCCACATAAAGGTAAACGATGTAGGATATTGGCATGCCATATGATCGGCTTGAAAAGGAAAAGGAAAATATAGAACAGGTAACAATTCAAGCTGCTGACCTTTTTATTCAAGTAGTTCTCAAAAATGGGGAAAAGTAAGGAGACATTCTCTTTCCCATGCTTATCGATGATCATGATACCAGCATCAATCATTCTCCCTCTAACATCTGCATTTGGATCAGCCTGCAGTAAAAAAGTAATCATGCAGCATGTGCACATTCAGTTGGACAGACCAAAGCAAAAGGACCGCAGATGAGAATTTTGCAAACAGAACAAAGGAGACAACTATAGAATTTTGCAATCAACCCTCCTCAAATAAAATACTAGTATGTTCTGACTTTTTATAGCACAAGAAATAAATAGTCATTAAAGTGATACTCCCTCAATCCATTGCATTCGTGTCTTTTAGGCCTGGAACAGTTATATAGGATAGTAGGCTGAGAATTTTTGTATATCAGATAAATGCTAGGCTGGATTAAAGAAAATTGTATTCATATTTTACAAATAACGGGAAAAGAAAGGAAAGTTGTAGGAATCAAATGGGACAGAGTGAGTAAACTAAGTATCCAAAGGGAAAAACTAAATACCAAAGCTCGTGATATCAGGAACGTCATAACAACAGGTAGATCTTTGGTCCGAAGAATGTCGGCCACACTGAGTAAAGCCAAAGCAATCCCTTGTCTGCCCAGCCAACCAGAATTGATGTACTCCTCACCAGGTCCAATATCACGGAGATATAAAGCAAACAAAGTTGACAGTGATTCCTGATATGGTTCGTCGGTTAAAACTCAAGATGACAACAAAAAAAACATTTGAAAGTTGGATTTAGCAAAAAACCTGTATGGTGTCTGGATTTTCATCCAAGGCAGCTGCAAGTGCTTCCGCTGCAGCCATTCGAACGTTATAGTTGATGTGTGAAAGAGCTTTAAACAGTCCAGAGTAATCAGTGCCAAAATCATGCCGGTAACAATCCCAAACAATCTCCGCAGCTTCCGCAACAGACTGCGTGGGACAAGAAAAAACAATGTTATTCATTCTTACATATGGACAGCATCCTGTGAACACAATCTTAGAAGGGGGGATGAGATGCGAAGGAATTAACAGGTCGACACTTTTGGATATATTTAGATTGCTGTCAGTCCGGAATTAGAGAAAAATACACTAAATTGAAGTTTAGATAAGGGGCATACAAAGGAAAGCAAGTAATCTTGAAAATGCAATACAGTTTGGATAACAGGCTGCATCGTACTTTAAAATAAAAAAGACGTAAAAATAAACTTTAGCAATTACAAAAACTTGCATGGTGACCCAAAAATACACAGAACAGAACCAACTAGATACCAAAATGATCATTAGCTTGTAATGCCCTGGATTGAGAACGTATCTGGGAAGAAACACGATATCCATTCAAAACAGAAAACCACACAAGACTAAAGGACACGTGATAATGGGAGTGCTATCTAATGTCCTTACAGATAATCGCCATTTCAAAGATACCATGAACAATCACAACTGACAACTCGGTTATACCATAAGGGATCTATGCACAGTAGTCAAGGCAATAAAAAAATAATCTGAAAATTCAAACAAGATGAACCACAGATGCAGCAGCAATTGACACAGAAACTACATAAGTTCAAAAATATGAAAACGTAGGTTGCACCTTCTCAGTATCATGAGAAGCAAGCCATATGCTGGTTGCAACCTCCACATTTTGAGGAATCGAATAATTGGAGACAGCAGGAATGCACTTCACAGCATTTAAGCAAGACATCCTTACATGGATATCTTTGGCATAAATACCAGATAAAGCCTGTCAAGAGCATAAGATACGATGAGTTCGCAAATAATCGTCAGACAAGTGTGAATATAGAGCAACAATTAAATAAGCCATACAGGAGCGATTTCATCAGGTTGCAGACCAAGACACAACTCATTCAGAGCGGGGCCAATAGACGTTTGGTAAGCAGGGACAACACCTAGAACATGGTACAATACCTGCAAGCAAAGAAGATGATCAACTTATTGAAAAGAATACAGTGATCATCATCGTGATTCCCAAAGTGCCTTCGTAGAGGCACCCGCACAAGCAGGGTAAGGGAGGGTCGGGTGCATGTAGCCTTTACAACTCCCTCCTTAACAATATATAAGATGTTTTAGCATTTTCACACATTAAGAAAACATGTTATTTATCAATTTGATGATGAAAAGGTTGCAAAAAAACATAGTGGTATCTTGTAAAAATAAATTGACCAATGAGAAATGGAAAACCATGCATAGTTTTTGTAAACAAAGTATAAAATATTGGAGTCGACTGCATAAAAAGTTGTAAAAACACAGAATTGCATGGCATCATCTTCAAGCATCTTATATTTTGCAAATAGTGAAAAACCTAAAACATCTTATATTTAAAACGGGAGGGAGTATGTAATAACACAGATGCTGTTTACAGTTGACTCATAACTGAAAACGAGACTACCATCTTCCACTTCATGAAATGAAGCAAAGAGGTTTTAACCGATATATAACAGGTGATACTAAGGTTCTTAGCAAAAAGTAGGTCTTAACTGATAACATCCGAGTCCTTGGTAGAGGTAAAACAGGATCCATATGCAGGAAAAGTATCTTTAGCACATCATCATGAAGACCTGTCTTCTTGGGAGAAAGCAGAATTCTTTCAATTACCTGCAATTGATAGATGGGGTTAAGATAATGAATAAACATTTGGAATACTTAAAAAAGTGGCCTTGAGAAAATTTGGGAAGAATAAATCACCGGAAAAATATATGTGAAAGAGTCAACTGGAAGAGGTCCAGACTTGCAAGAAATCAATAAGCCACTGACTAAACGATCAAAAAGACCCAAGGATGCTGCTCCATTCTCCTCTCCTTCGCTAACAGGTGGAAATAACTTCCATATGATACTAACTTCTTCAGTTGCAATCAGCCTCAAGGCAGTTGCAATCTCAAGTGCCCAATTACAGAGTGGATCCACTGTGCATTTTGAAAGTTTCACCAGGGTCTCAAAGGCATCATTGCCTACAATTGGTGAGCGAAGTAATGGATTGACAAGCTTGACCTGAAATTTAGATAATTTAAAGAGATGAGTTCATACAACACAAGCATTATAATCTCTCGGAAACTTGCTATGCTTGCGAGGTAAATGTAAACGATTATTCCAAAGCTTGTGAGATAAATGTAAATAACTACCGCAAGGCACTACTTACTGCTAGGTTTTTTAGGCTAGTAATAAGATCACTTTGATGATTTGATCATAAATACATGCTAACACAACAAATTTCTGCCCCTTACAACCTCTAACTAGGAGAAATGTCTGTTAAACATAAGAAACCAGCAAGAAGCATCCATACACCGGTTATATGATGTTGCCTTGTTGGATGTGTGACGTGTAAATACAAAATTGCAATTCAAATAGCAGATCAACCAACTACTGGAAAATGTCAAGCATCCTATAATCTACAGCGAGAATACTTTGATTTAATTAAAAAACTCGCCTGCAGCATTTTTCATGGCTACAAAATAATCCTAAAAGCACTAAAACAAAAATGACTTTGGAGTTCGGAATCTTCTAAGACTTATAAGTAGGAAGGTAATGTCAATTACTCGTAAGAACTCTAACTATAGTACTTTCAACAAGAAAAAAATGTTCTGGTAAAAAATTTGCAGCCCTACAAATGAGAAGACTAACCGAAGAAGGAAGCTGACTATGTGTGAAGATGGGGTTTGATATAGCCATTTCTCCTAAAGCTTTAAGCATCAAGGATAAGTTCAGCTGCATTGCCATGACTTTTTCACGTATGCGAGACTCTTCCTTAAGCTGCAACTCGCGTGCTTCTTCTTTTGCAGTTTTTGTCTTCTCTGGAAACATAACCATTAAAATAAATAACATATTATACTCACATGCACGTATATATTAAATAGATACACTAACTGACAGCAACTTCAAAGTTAGCACTTGCCAGATTTCTTCGTCGATTTTGCAGAATCTTTTTTTCCACCACCAGAAACCTCTCGATTGAGTGCATCTCTTCTAGCAGAATGATTTGAGCTGACAACAGATTGATTAGAACCATTTTGGTCCTGAACCCATATGACCAATCGTTAGATTAAAAGAAACTGTCCTTTACGCATCTCAGCAACAAATTCACAAGGAATTACCGTGCTATCATCTGTATCATAAAGTCGAAAACGTCCTTTTGCTTGTTTGATGTTTTTTGAGACAACATACTCAGCAATATAAACGCCTTGCTCAGTCGAAAGCATTCCTTCTGGAGTACGAAAAATCTGAAAATGTAATAGTAAGAAAGACAAGTTAACACATGCCAGTGTGGCAAGTAAACCAAGTAAATTGGAATATAAGTCCATGAAATTCCCTAGACAGGTCACCTTCATATACTCTCAAAACGGAAAGAAAAAAAAGTTCCAGTACAATGTAAAACATGATAAACAGACATTACTCTGGAGAAATTATAGGAAAACCGATAGAAACTAGGGTGATATGCTTAAAGGTGATATATCAAGATGTGAGAGCATAGCAAAAGAAACTAAAAGGCCAGGTTTGTTATCTACCACGAAAGAAAATTTGAAAATAAATCATAAAAAGCTCTCATGGACCATGAAAAAATATTACAGCTTTTGTAATCAGTCAAAATCAAAATTATAAACCTGAACTTCAGTTTCCGAGAGAGTGTCATGTGCGTAGCGATCTGGGAGACTGATGAAGTGCTGCAAAAGTGGATACATACTTGAGTAAATCAGTGTATCATTTCAAACAATGTCTACAAAAGATGAAGCATAAAGAACAAAAGTTATATAAACCTTGTTGAACTGGGCATAAGTATCTCCAGGCATGATAGACATCAATGTCGACAAGGAATTTATAGCGCCTTCTTGCTCGAACTCATTTGAGCTCAACAATCCCTTTTTACCTAACAAGTCCTGCAAGAGGGAGACAACTCATCATTATTCAATACAAAAAATGTAGTAGTCAAACATTGTATTTGCTGTGAACTTTCTGTAGTAACATAAATGCTGTACGTTTATATTACAAATGATAAAGGCATTTTCTTTTGGTTACAAATGATAAGAAAAGTACTCCTTCAGTATCATGATAAAAGAGTGTCCCATTTTTATTTCTGGGTGTCACTTTATACAATGACACTTCCACTTATAGTGATTTTACAATCCCAAGACACAGTTTTAAAAGTTAACAAAAAAAATCATCACTTACTCCTCATCTTTCATACTTTGTCTATTCTATCTTATACTTTAACAAAAACTCACATCTTTCAGTACTTTTTAATCTAAATTCATAAAACATCTGTCAAAAAGGTTGCGTCACTACATTATGGAACAATGGAGCATATTTCAAGAGAATGGAATATGCATTAACGCTCCAAAAAAAATCGTATAAATATTAGGGTGGGTTAGTGGGTATACCGCAAATATTACAAACAATAACTAAAATGTATTAATCACAACAAGCTATCCTTCTAAACGAGTTCACACAACTTAGATAATTTGTCAAACATGATAGAGAGACCACAAAAACACTTCTACAAATTA
>JAQRGC010939147.1:0-10953 GCA_028659135.1 Plantago lanceolata | reverse complement strand
GGGATTAACATGAACACAAAATGAAGTACATAAAAATAGGGAGGGATTGAGAGTCAAGCAAGACAAATTTGACATATGTACTTGTAAGGAATATCTGATGAATTAGATCTGCACTCAGAGGGGTCAGGTTTATACAAGTCCAGATTTTGATTGCAGCAGAAGTAAAGTGATTTATAAATAATTCAGTGACGTATATTAATAGAATGCCAAATATTTCCGCGTGGAGATGATTACCCTCAAGTTCGGTCACGCGACGCTGGATTTGGCTCTGAAAGCGGTTCTCCCTTAAGTCATTCAATCTAGAACCAGGCAAACAGCTTGATCTTCCCTTAAAGATCGCATCCTCAAAGTCGAGCATCAACTCATCATAACTTGAAGCACCATCATCCTGCCATATTTATCAAAAAGATGCATTAAAATAGGAAACAGACAGAAAAATCATAATAGAATAGAAAGTACACAAGAAAATACATGTTCTTCTGCAAATGCTGAAACCACAAGCCATCTAAACGAAGGAAACCAGTTGACCCAAACGAGTATGAAATAACCTATCTATAAAGAAGACAAATTCTTTGCGGCACAGTCCAGAGCAATGACACTGTTTTTTCTTGGAGTAGAACCATGTGCTTATCATTTTTATAGCTACGAGATATTTCAACATAAAAGGGAATTTTGGGACAAAAACAGAAATAGAAGATGTCGAATACGATTCCATATAATGTTGCTTCGGTAATCCTGACGGTTCAATATTACTAGATAATGCACGAGGAAATACCATTTATATAGATGCGACAGAGTTTTTCTTTCTGTACTCCAGAAGAGGTGATGAGAAAAGCATTAGGATTATATCTATGTGCACATAAGATCTTATGAAGACCCTGCTTGTGCCATGGCCAAAAATCTTTTCCCAAGTACTATTTCGGTAAACAAATATAAAACCAATTTAGAGGCACAGAATAGGGATGCGACCAATAAGGATTTGGTGTCCTGATCAGAACTGCTCCAGTATAAAGGTGACATAGTTAAATGTACAGGACATCAAGATGATTTGTAAAAAATATAATTAAAAAAAAAAAAAGGATCAATTTCCACTTTAACAGATTTAACATGAACAGACAATAGCTATTAATGGTGAGCTTTGGCATGCACTATATCCAATGAATTTTGAGTCAATCAACCCAATGATGAAAAAGACTCTCCTAACTTGCCTTCTGATCTTTTCTCTATGACACATTGCCGGTTGCTTGTACCCGAGAGTCTTTCTTCATAAATTTGTTTTTTATTCTTCTGTTTGCTAGTGCTACTATGCGACAACATCTTCCTCCCATCTTCTGATTCCCCTGTCTTTAATTTACACTAATCATAGTATTCGTGAAATTGTTATGGAATACTCTGGATTTTTCACTTTCCCATGATTGAGTTGTTACATTGAGTCAGAGGTGAAGTTCTAGATACAAAAAGATGTATATTTATGAGATTTATTTCAAAGAGGTTAGAAGTAGATTTTTTGCCTCCACTTTAGCCCCAGGTAGTTTGCATTATAAGAAGACTCCTTGCTCTCTCAATAACGGGAAGTGTTGAACGACAATAGTATCAAGGCAACTGTAACAGGAGATTCTTGGTGGCATAACCACGGAAGATGCTTTTCATTTTTCAAGTAAAACAACTTTACCTCATTCTTTAGTCAACAGAAAAGAAGCATACGTGGAAGGGTTACAATTGTTCCAAAAATATCTACAGAGCCTAATAGAAATTAAATTAACAGCTGACGACTATTTTTATAGATACAACAAAATGCTTTTTTGCTGGAGCGTATATTCCACGCGTTCTTCCTTATTAAGTTGTAAACACAGCCTAATTAGAAATTAAATAAACTGACAATCATTTTATAGATACGACAAAATCCTTTTTGCCAGCGTTTATATTCCATATGTTGTTCCTTTTTAAGAACAATGTGCGGCGTATTTTAGGTTATCCATGATCCTTCACTAATATAACTATACTGTCATGGTTTAGTACCAGCAGAAGGGCAAAGATATAAGTTCTTGCATTATAACTCATACTCTAGTGCGAATCAACATTCACTTCAGGTTCCAACAAACAAAAAATGAAATTATACAAGTATACAACTAAACTATCCTGGAAATCAATTATGTGTTCATATCAAACAATTTCCTTCTTCCAGGTTAAAAAAAAAAAAAGGTAACGGGGAGAAGGTCAGATCTCCACCACATACGAGCTTTATATCTCACCTATGAAGATGCACATACCTACTAACCTAAACTAACAACTCAATTATATAAAATAAAAAAAACAAAAACAAAATAAAACATTACCATGTGATTTTGGCACAAAACATACAATGAAAGGATTCAAACCTATACCTCAAAAACATCCATCACTGTTGTTCCATTACCAAACTCACCAAATCAACACATCCCAAAATTGAGATTAGCTCAATTAGTCAAACAAATGGCACGTATAACACTACAAACAGTCCAAAAAATTCACAACAAATCAACAAAACCTAAATCACACAAAACGCCAAACAACAAACCACAACTCTACTGGCATAATCAAAAGTGAGCTAAAAAAATCCACATATGCAACAAAACCCAAAATCACCCTAATTAACAACGAATTACGAAAAAGTACTCACAGTAATCGGCGGCGGCGAGTCGGCACCGACCTGGTCCTGGTAAATGGAGGAAACGGCGTCGTAGAGGTGCCTCGGCAAGGGCAAATTCCGAGAAAGGAAATTGAGAGCACAGATTAAGGTCTTGGTGCTGTCGAGCAGGTCTTCGTCGTCATCGAGCAGCTGGTCGACCTGCAACTGAGAATTAGGGTGATGAGGCTCAACAGCCATGGCGGGAAGGAGCAAAGGAAGCGATTACGATGTCGTATCGCTTAGCTTGCTGGTCTTTTTCAAAAAATTAGTCTCTCAAGCGGTTTAGTTTTTACGGATCTCAAATCAGACGAAAATATAAAAACTAAAAGGAAAATAGGATTTTGCAGCAGGAGAGTAATTATATTATTTTCTTTTCTCTTTTTCTTTTATTTGTTTTCGGTGGTCCATGCCTCCATGGCTATTCTCTCACAGGCTTTTTATATGTAAACCGAGAGACGAATTAGGGCTGGAGGTGCCAACTGGCCACTGAGCTTTGTCAATTACTGAAATACCCCCTCCATCTTATAATCTTGGGAAATAGTTATTTAATGAATCATATACTAAAATCAATAATATTAAAGTTTTTTTTTAAAGGTAAATTTTTATTAATATGAGATAAAGTAGTATAAGGATTTTCTCTAAAGTCTAATCCACAAGTACAATCCTCCAAGCATCTTAACCGATCTGAAGCAAACCCTAATATAAATTGAGTTTAGTAATTCGATTTAATATATGTTTGACACGAGTTTATATTTATTCTATCACAAACGTTGAATGGTGTATGGAATCTTACGATTCATTTTCATGTTATATGTTTAAACTTTAAAACCAGTGAAATCGACCTAGTATACTTTCTTTATCAATTTTTCGATTTCAATAATGTTATTAACTAGTACTTCTAGTTATGTAGTGAATGAGGATTCGTTCGTTCCATATTAATATTGGGGGAGTTTTAAATTCTAATAACATGCATAGTCTATCTAGGCCCTAGGGCTACGTGGCACGAATTCATTACTAAACAAACTAATGTTTTAGATTCCTTAATCATTTAACTATATCAAAAATTTATCTAGGGCCACGTGGCATAAATATCCATTGACAACACTAATTTTTTTTTCTTTCATGAATTATTAACGATAGCATATCTTTATCTAGGGCCACGTGGCATACAATTTTCAATCTCACAATAATTAATTTCGTGATTTTACATTTATTTGTGATTTTTTAAGTTGACGTTTATTGGCATAAAATAATGTATGTTTATTCGCACGACAATTGTCTTATTTGACACATGATCAACCATGAAGAGAAATCAATCGCATTATGACTAATTCATATAATCTAATCAATGTGTGATGTGGTACTCATGTGGGGACAAAGTGTTACGGTCTACCCACCTTAAATCATCAACGCACTCAAGCCATATTCATTGGTCAACTAATTATTCAAGATTATAGAGTTGGCTTATACGAGTATATAATAGCTCACAACCTCAAATGCAAAACCCACAATTTTGTAGCTTGAATATATTGTGTGGGAGAACTATTGTTATGCCCTGCGACGTTTTACTTACTATATTACTCATCCGTTCTTTTAAATTGTTTACATTTTGTTTTGTTGGATTCTTAGGCTCTGTTCTTTTCGTCTCAACAGAACTGAACAGAACTGAATAGAACTGAAGCGCAGTACAAATTATAACTAAGTAAGACTGAACAGAACTGAACTGAACTGAAAATAATGAGTTTTCAGATAAAAAAAATAGAGCCTTAGTCTCGTTTAACTTCCGATTACTTTTAAATTGCAAGACAAACTAATGAATAAAATTATATTATGAAAACATAGTGATTACATGCATAATATAATTTTTATTAATTGTTTTTTTCTCTGATTTCATATTTATTGGAGGTCAAATACGATTTTAAAAAGTCAGTAACACAAATATAAATAATTTAAGAACATATGAGCATTGTTTTGGCCGGTTCATGCCATCTATAATTACGTGTCTCAAATGTTTTGGCAAATACACCAATATGAATTTGAGTAATTAGTTACACATCTTCCTTCGTGGTTTTACATTAAACACCAACTAAATTACTAAACATGCCTGCATGCCATTTGAGAGTGTGTCTCAATGATTTAACTCCAAGATAAAAGCTTGATAGCACAAAGTATTAATCAAAGACACAAGTAATATCTGTAATGTTTAATTGAACTAATCTTTTTACTACCAAGTAAAAATATGTCCAAACTTGTTCGTCCTCTATCCTTCACATTTTACCATTTCAACTCTCTTCGTTTAAGGTCCAGAATATGATTTCAAGTTTAGTAGAAGTACAATTTAAAATTAATTTGTAATTAAAAGTAAAATTGAGGAAAATCGAATTATAATTTTAACCGGGATGGAGCATGCACTAGTTTTGAGTTGGGCGGAGGTAGCAACTATCAATATACTGAAATGTAAGTATGTAACAGCCCGGCAGCTCTACACAGGCATGATGAAAACTGATTCACATACAGTATTCTACAGATTTTTGGTAGAACAAAAACTAAACTTGGTCAACAGCGAAACCTACACCTGTTCTTGCTTGCATTCTAGACTTACGAGTTGGCCCATCCTTAACCCATTTGCTAAAAAGCTGCTAACACGAACTTTCTTACTTCTGTGATACCCAGTTCATTGGCTCCTGAAAATACTGAAGTGATATCAAGACTGCTTCCTGTTCACAATTGAAACAGTTTTAGTGGCTGCAAGTACACAAGGGCACAGGTCTCCATGTGCATATCTAAGAAAACTTCAGTTTTACCTCGGTCCTAATGGTTCTGCTCCCTTGATGAGGGCAAGTATTTAAATACATGTCAAATATGTCGCGGACATTTTTTCCCTGCAATTAGAACTTAACTCCTTAATAAGGGAAATAAATTTGTTACGTGGTAAAACAGAAGGAAATTCAGCACTCATAGAAAAAATTTGAAATTAGTCAGAAACTGATACTGTACCTTTAAGGTATCATCTTCTTCAACACATTCCTCCAAACCCGCAAGTCCACCGAAAGCAATCAAAAGGTGCCTGAAGGTGGTAATGATGCATTTAATAAAGATATTACAAATACAATGGGATCGATTATGCATGCCAAGTCATGGAAAGAAAATTGACAAAATATCATAGGAATTATTAATGGGAGGACTCTAGCCCTAGAAACAACCATGGACCAATACAACAATTTACAATAAACTAACAAAACAATATGGGGAACACAGTTGGTGCATTAGTTGGTCAATACTTAACTTGAAACCAAAAGCAGATCATGATTTATTTCTTGATAAGAAAAGAGGAAGAAAGAAGCAGCAGCAATTAAAACTCAAATGGCCACACAACTGAAAATTTGGGCTTCCACAAACATTATCTTTTACACAAGGTGGGTAGGGAAATAAGTACCTGTATGATGGTAGGGTGAGTTCTGAAGAATTTATAACTAATCCATGTTCAGAGGTACCAATCCGATGATCATAACCTCCCTGCCATGAATCAAGTAATTTACAATAACAACAAAAAAAAAGTATTCAGAATAATGAGCTATTGCTCCGAAAAGATGCCAGAGGGCAAGAATAATGATAAATACCTGGTATGGGCAGTTCTTGAATACTGAACTAATGTTTGGAGCATATCGTACTGTATAACCCCAGTACATCCCCTCTTCAGTTGGCCTGGATGCAGGAACGATTTTCCGCAGGAAGTCTGAAATTAAGGGTTTAAGAAATTCATGAATCCAAGGATCTTATGGTAAATGCAAAAAAAAAAAAAAAGAAGCAAAAAAAGAAATAGCCGAAATTCTTCTATTCAGTGATGCGGTCAGCTATCATCCTCACGAAGGGGTTACCAACCTGCATCCAGATTACGATCTGTTCCCATCTCCACGGTTACCCTTTTCCCTGGTTCAAGAACTTGATCGATCATAACATTCTGCACCACAAGACCTTATATCAAACATAATGTAAAAGCTGAACGACCAGCTATTAAAAGATGTACCAAAAAGAAGCTGCCTGTAGAGCTCATTCAAAAATTGTTGAAGTGCCACAGAATTAAAAAATTAGTGTCGTAGAAGGGCCATGGACAACTGTTTTGACTAATGACCAGGAATAGAATAAAGATATGCTTTTCACCAATAACAATTCAAATCCAGAGCAGAAAAAGCTAAAACATTATACATATGTATATAAAATGATTCGCAATAAGTAAATTTGGTAATAGAAGAAACCTAGTTGTAAGCAACATAAAATTGAAATTGAAAATTGGTTTTTATACGAAGGGTATTAATGAAGGTTTATGGACATCGGGAGAAGAATATCTTGTGTAGACTACTATCTACACCTAATGATCCATGCGACTTAATTGTTTTTTTCAGGTTGGATAGAGAGGGAGAAGAATAGCCAATTAAAAGAGTTATCAACATTTTGTTAGTTGGTAGTCTTCAATAAATTGGAGAAACATCAAATATCAAGTCCGTGCTCTGATTTTAGTTGGAAACTGTCTCAGCAATCAGCATACAATTAGAAACAAAAGGGCAAAAATCTAAACATCAATTCTACAGAAGAATACTAGTACTTCATGATGCCTAAAGAAACTCGGTGAGCAAAAACTGGGAGAATTTTTTTAAAAAAAGGAAAGAAAAGAATTTGTGATGACTACAACAGCCTGATTGACTTAATTGAACTCATCTAAGTAAAAAATAATGAAAAGTGAACCTGTACAAGAGAAGAGGTTAACTATGAACTCCTAAAGCTGCATGGAATTAAATAAGCAGCAAACAAACAGTACCTTGCTTAGACCCACATCAACAGGAGTCCCGGCAGAACCTCGGTCTAGGTTTTCTCGAGTGATACCTACGGAGAATTAACAACTGAATAATTAGATGACTCATTTACCAACTTGATGTGCAGTGTAACACGAAAAACATAGAGAGCGAGTAAAACTTCTATAGTGTAATGAAACAGAACCAAACAAGCATCCTAAACATGGAGTAAAAATGAATCATGGCAGATAATAATCCATGCTTATACCAGTAACCACCATTGGATACATGAAAATAACACCAGTTTTGAATAGTTACTTATAATTCAGATCCCATGTACGTGGTCACAGTCCGTATCAAATTCTATTTATCATAAAAAATTAATCTACTTATTTTAAGTTGAAGCTATTGCAAACACCCCCTAAAACTCTGCAGCTATCAACAAACAAATCTGCCTAGAAGCACAATAAGATTTATTTAGATGTCAGAATAACAGCAAACAACTTGGGACAAACTTATGATGGTGGGTGGGTGTATAAATGTAAAAATGGCTTTATTACATAAAACATAAATAACTTATTCCGAAAGATGCAACCAACCTATAATTAACTTCATGATAAAACGTTAATTTAAAAGAACTATAAATTTCCAAAAGGAAATAAGGAACATATACTTTTGAAAATCTTATAAGTGCAATGTTACCAGAATAAAATACTAGAACAGAAGAAACAAAATGAAGTGTTCTCAATGTCAAAAGGAATGCCAAAATTGATGCAAACAGAAGTCATGGATGAAAAGAGTTCTACATGTTAAATTGATGAAAAAGAAATCAGGGATGAAAAAAGATGGTTATAAATTTTCTACCAATAAAATGGTGGAAATGACAAGGTTGTCATGGGCATCAGCAAATATATGTTGTCAACAGAACTTACCTGATGTTCAGAGATCAAGTGTAAGCCATCATGTGCCCAGATTTTACTCAATTAAAATGTGGTACAGAAATATGACATGAATAGACAACCAAGGTTGCCAAAAAAAAATTTAAAAAATAAATAAAATAAAATAAAAATAAAAATCTAGAGGGACAGGAAAGAAAAAGAAAAAAAAATGTCTATACAGCTGGTTGCATCAAATGGCAGGAATAGTTAGAGCTATATATGCAAACAACATCTATTATTGCATGGACGGGTATCAGCAATTTTGATTGTGAGCATGAATCCTAAATACGTCTCAGCAGCGTAGCATAGGACATCATATACACTAACCCCGAATATGAGCTATCCAGTCTACACATTTGAATAACTATCGCAAAATCTAAAAGACGCCAGTAAAGGACTAAACGAAGATGATGTGTGCACGAAGGAAAGATAGTTTCAGAAGATCCCGATACTAAACTGAAGCCAATGAAGGCATGCAAGTGTGGAATATGACAAGTATATAGAAGATCATGAAATAAGAGTCACCGGTAACAAGCAAATATGGGGACAACTTGACAAAATGTTCTAGTGGTGAAACTTATCATTTATTTATGATGTGAAAGTGCCAAGATCATTAAGTTGACATCAGCAGAAGCATGCCCATGTTTCTAAAAATGAGTAAAACAGAACTCACAGAATAAACTTTGAAAGCAAGCAGAATAATGTGATACACAATAAGCTACTACAATAATTTATATCATTGTTACTGAAGCACAAAGAAGTCCTTCGTTGATATTTAATTAGGCATGTTATCAATTAACGACTACTCAACTGAAGCACCAAACAACAATGACATATGCAAGTTGTTACCTTCCCTATATGAAGCCCATTCGTGCTTGCGTAAATGATGTGGAGCATCAAGTGGGGGTAATGAACCCTGGACCAACCACATACAGAGACAAGTCTCAGATAAGATATCAAGTGAAAAATATTATTCTCCCACAAAATCAAACTGTCACATCAGACTCTCACCACAAATCTTAAACTGTTATGCTTAGGGAAAAGACTCTTCCTGAGATACTGGGGTGTTTCAAGATACCTCAGTATTCTTATAAGAAAGGCAGCACCACTCTCATTCTCATCTGCATCGTTTAACGTTATTTCAGCAGAAGCATCTTCTGAACTCTTGCTATCAAATATAACAACCTGCTAACCACAAAGCAATAACCAGTTAGTGTAACTGTGTAAGTTTGAGAAAGGAGTGAAACTAGTGACAAACTCAAAAAAAACCACAGGTCGCTGTGTGTATATGTGAAAGCTTCAATACAAATGGTATAATGTAGAGGCTACCAAACAAACATTTTCCACCTCGAAATGGCACATACAAAATTCACTCCAGGAAACAATAACAGACTAAATCAAAACGAGGCAACGCAGAGACGGTGAGATATACCTCATGAATTCGGAATATAGCAGCAGCTCGTGCAATCTGACTAGCTAACTGTTACAATAAACATCATGACTGAACATTAGAAACAAGCTTACTACTGTTAAGAACACAAACTCAGAATAGAATGGACAACAGCATAAAACCGTGACAAGGTTAGTAGTTACCCTAGTAGCGAGTTCAAGTGACTGAGCATTGTCGATAATGGAACCAGGAAGAGCAATGCTGACGGTAGGAAACTCCTTCTCCACAACTGATACGTTGTCGATTGGGAGACTTTCCGATTTTTCTCTGTTTTTCCTCTTCTTCTTTGGATGTTTCTCGTCGTGAGATTCAGAACTACCGTTCGTGTTCGTCAAAGGCGCAACGTCATCATCGTGATTTTCAGCTGCTTCTTTTATCTTCTTCTTCTTCTTCTCCTTCTTATGCTTCCCCAATTTCGCACTCTGTGTTGCAATAGGCGATTCTGAGCTAGCGTTCGTCGAAGGCACATCGTCGTCGTGGTTTTGAGCTTCTTCGCTTCTCTTCTTCTCCTTCTTCGATTTTCCCATTTTCACGGTGAGTTGCAGTAGGCGACTCTGTGATTAGGGTTTTCAAGTTTGGGGTGGAACGAAATTAAGCTTTTAGACCGGGCATAGTAATTCATTGGTTTAAAATCACATAAAAAACCGAATAAAAAGTACTGGAACATTTTCGATTTTCCAAGAAATGAAACATTTTCGATTTTCGAAGAAATGAAACCGGGGTAATTTGTTTGTAGGCTTGAAACGAATACTAGAAATGAAACATTTCAATTTCATATCAATTCTACTCGTACTATTTTTCTCGGACATTTGATGGAGTGATTTGTAGTCTTGTAGGCTTGTAGCTGACCTTCATCTACTTTTTAAAAATGCTACTTCCTCCATTTTTATTTAATTGAAGTTTTAGCATACTTTCATCTTTTCATTATATTTAAAGTTTTATGTGGGACCTCTCTCTTTAATTTATTTTTTAATCTTTTAACTTGACTTTATCTTATTTCATTTTTTTTAAATTGAAAATATATTATTTTTTAATTCTTTCTTTAACTAATTATAGGGTAATGATTTGTTTTCTTAATTTGTGTGCACTAACTTAAAACTTCAAATA
>JAQRGC010933682.1:0-12867 GCA_028659135.1 Plantago lanceolata | reverse complement strand
TAATCTAAAAAAACTCCATTTTATGGGTGAAAAGACCAATTTATCCCTACTTTGTCCCCTTTGATATTGACATGTATCTCAAAAGTTGCAATTTACCATCACATTTGTCCCTGAATTGCACAACAAGCCCCCCGCGAAAAATAATGTAATTATATGTATAAAACTAATGCGGGACACTTGTTTTACAACCAATGCCCATGGTTTTCGAAAACCAGTGTCCCGCATCATTTCTACGATGTCGGACATCGATTTGACCAGTCAAACAGCTGCCCCACAGCAGTTTGACTGGTCAAATCGACGAGTCACTACCTGGGCTCCAATCGAGCTCTCTCTTAGAGCTCCGGTCTGGAGCGTTGATCTCCATATCGGAGCTCAGCCTCCGATGGGAGGCTTATCTGTAAAACAAAATAAAAATAGAAATGTGGGGATGAAGAAGAAATTTGGGGAAGAAGATGAAATGTGGGGAAGAAGATAACATTTTAGTGTTTGTTATTTTTTGGTCCTCAACTTTTTGTATAAAATATAAATATACATATATGGAGTAAATTGAATATAAATGTAAATGTTGGAGTGAAAGTAAGAAGTGAAGTGTAGTAGCTTTGGGGGACCATATTTTTACAAAACAATACAAAACCGGGGTATTACAAAACGCGGTGACAAACTAGGCCAAAATGTAATAAATCCCGCATTCATGTGTCGCTCTCTATGTTGACCCTCCAGATCTACACATACATATCTGACACATCTTGTCCTTACTTGTGTGTGCACCAAGAAACTTTTTAGTGGGTCTTTCATCTTAAGATTGTTTCACGCTTAATCCTAGAGTTATATACGATTTTTTGAAACAAAACGTACACATTATCGATATGGACAACGTTTTCAACCCGTTTTATAAACTAAATCTTCAATTTAAATTTTATCATTTGTTCATTCAGTTTAATTAAATGTGTTTTGTGTATATAAGTTAACGTGTCATCTTCAATTATCCCACTGATTTATTTATTTATTTTCCATTTTCGATTTCATTTTTATAACGGTTTCTCCTCTCATTTGTTATTTTTCTATTTTTATAAAATACTATAGATTTTTCTCTTCTGTCGAAATAAATGGTTTCACCTAAGTATCTCATTCAAAATTCAAATAACATTATTTGTATTAAACGTTGGCCAACCATGCTTACATTCGTCATTAATATTACCAACCCTAAAGATTAAAAAGTCAAAATCAAAAATTATTTTGCCGGTCTACTTGTAAAGAAAAAATAATAACTTTACAAGACGTTACAAGAATCTAAATATCGAAAAGACGGGAACAGTAACAACTTCACAAGTTGTTACAATAATCTAAATGTCGGAAACGATAATACCTTTATAAATCGTTACACAAATCGATACCTTTATCGGTCGTTACACGAATCTTTTAAGTATTTATCTACCCTTTACATTTTGAAATGCTAGTAAAACCAAATTGGCAAAGTAGTGTGATTTTGTTAAGACCAAAATTGTAGAAGGAAACTTTTTTACTTTAGGCTGACCAAATTCCCAAGTTAAATACCCCTCCCCCTCACCCAGTCTCCGTAGAGTCTCGACTCCAAAACCAAAACCCCTCTTCTAAAATCTAGGTGAATCTCGAAAGCTCTCCAGCCTCTGTTTTTCTCTTCCTCTCTCTACGACCTTTTTGGTAAGCTTTCTCTCTCTACCTCTGTGTATTTGCTTTCGTTTTACAGTTCTAGATGTGATAACGGTGAATTAGCAGTGAACATTTGTGATCTCTGTAATGGTGTAAACACGATAGTTAAGTTCACTCACTGTATGCTTCTCTTCGGTTGCTAGTAACGCATCCTAGGTTTAATCCTTGTGTATCTACTGATGATGTTTCGATTATACTGTACATCTGTAACGGAAGGAAGGTCCATTTGCAGTTGTTTGAGCTCGATTTAGGTTTAGGCTTTGGCACACTGATTTTTTTTTACAGGTTTTGTTCATCGTTCTGTATTTTGTTGGTTTAAGCTTGTGTGTTCGAGATTGTTCGATAGGTTTTGCTCTTACTTTGGTAGATTTATAGATTAAGCTTGTATACCGGAATGATTTTCCTGATTTGGCCGTCTAATAGTGTAATTGGCTTCAGTTCATCTATATTGTTGTTGTTATTGATGTATATGGAACTGTGGTTGTGTTTTAGGTTAAAATTGTGTTAAAATTGTAATTGAGTACTTTTTTGTGGTTTTGCTTTGTTGATTGTGCAACTGGCTTTATCAGTTATTGATGCCTCTGAAACTGCTGATATATGTAGGTCAAAAGGAGTGTATTATTTGTTCCTTGTTGATCGATGGATACCGGAGGCAACTCTCTGGCCTCCACTGGACCTGATGGGGTGAAGCGGAAAGTAAGCTACTTCTATGACCCTGAGGTCGGGAATTACTATTATGGCCAAGGGCACCCGATGAAGCCACATAGAATTCGCATGACACATGCTCTTCTCGCACACTACGGGCTACTGCAACACATGCATGTTCTGAAGCCCAATCCTGCCAGGGACAAAGATCTTTGCAGATTTCATGCCGATGACTATGTTAATTTCTTGCGGAACATTACTCCAGAAACACAGCAGGAGCAGCTCAGGCATCTTAAGAGATTTAATGTCGGCGAAGACTGCCCTGTGTTTGATGGGCTCTACTCTTTCTGTCAGACTTATGCTGGAGGGTCTGTAGGTGGTGCAGTGAAGTTGAATCATGGACACTGTGATATAGCTGTCAATTGGGCTGGTGGGTTGCATCATGCTAAGAAGTGTGAGGCTTCTGGTTTTTGCTACGTGAATGACATAGTGCTGGCTATCTTGGAACTTCTCAAAGTTCATGAGGTAGAATTACTCTTGTACTCCCTTTGCTTTCATATTTCCTGCTCTATGATTCGAACCTAGGCATGTGATTAACAGAGTTTAAGAGTTGTACAACTTAGTATCTTGTAAGAGGTTTAGTCCTCCTTAAATTGTCTTTTCATAGGTCCATTAGATGGATTCTGAATTCGTAAAAGTTATTACTCGGAATCCTGGTGTCATGGTTTTGGGCTCACTTGATTATCCTTCAATATTCCATCTAGAACTGTGTGATTGATGAGTGTCCTGAGAGAACTTGCTATCACTAATTTTGCTGATTTTAAGTGGAAATGCATAATGTACTGTTGTGGCTTTGCTATCAGATGATACATTGTTATTTCTACTTCAGATCTGTGGCTTTGCTTTGAGAATATTGTTTATAGTTTCTCCTAACCCGCTTCCCGTGGTTCTAATGTGTTCGTATTGATGCTTTTTTGCAGCGTGTTTTATACGTAGACATTGACATTCACCATGGTGATGGTGTTGAGGAAGCATTCTACACTACTGACAGGGTCATGACTGTTTCTTTCCATAAGTTCGGAGATTACTTTCCTGGAACAGGGGATATACGTGACATCGGGTTTGGCAAGGGTAAATACTACTCCTTAAATGTTCCCTTAGATGATGGAATTGACGATGAAAGCTACCAGTCTCTGTTTAAGCCCATAATTGGCAAAGTGATGGAAGTTTTTAGGCCAGGGGCTGTTGTATTACAGTGTGGTGCAGACTCTCTATCCGGAGATCGCCTTGGCTGCTTTAACCTCTCAATTAAAGGTCACGCTGAATGTGTGAAATTTATGAGGTCGTTCAATGTGCCACTACTGTTGCTTGGTGGGGGCGGCTACACAATCCGTAATGTTGCTCGCTGCTGGTGTTATGAGGTGAGTCGAACATTTTAAAGTTTCATGTTGTACTTATTGAAAAACTCTTGAAACGTAAACACATTTAAGATAAGGTTGATATACTTTGTCTATAGGGACCTTTAGGGGGATGTCATGACTCATAAGGGTAGTGCTGTGAACAACTGCAGTATAATATATTCACAGTTCCTGAATCTAGACATCAATATTGCATCATGTCGCACTGAAACATTTTTTTGCTAGACCACACCGATATGAATAATGTATGTGCTGTTGGGGGTGGAGGGGAGGGGTCATGCAATAAGTTAATTTAGAGGCACTACTTTTCAGTTTTCATGACGCACGCACACACAAAAACACCCACACCCCATCAATGAATTGAGTCCGTGACTCACAAATTTAGTTGTAACTGTATAGCAAATGTAATGAGTCTTACACTTGATTTCGTGTTCATCCAAATAACAGACAGGTGTAGCACTTGGGATTGAACTTGAGGATAAGATGCCGCAACATGAGTACTATGAGTACTTCGGGCCAGATTATACGCTGCATGTTGCTCCGAGTAACATGGAAAATAAGAATTCCCGGCCTATATTGGAAGATATTAGATCAAACCTTCTTGATTATCTCTGCAAGCTTCAACATGCACCAAGTGTCCAGTTCCAGGAGCGACCACCTGATACTGATCTTCCAGAGGTTTGTTTTGCATAAGAAAACCGTTTATCATTGCATGAATGTGTATTGTTCCTGTTAATTTGTAAAGAGTCTTAAGTTGCCATTTTTCCTGATATAAGCATGGCAATCTGCATTCCGATCTCTAATAAAAAGAATGTTCTAACAAATATATAAATATACCGGAGACCTACCTAGAAGTTTTACTCATGATTTAATCTTTATATTTAAGTACCCCCATGCCATGTCAATCTGTTGTTTCACTGAGAGTCCTATGATTAAGCCTAAGCAGGTTTCCTGTAAATTTCTTGACCTATTAGTAACCGTATAGAAAGCTTGAAAGGTTATAAAACCATGCCAATCTCAAGAAAAGCTTAGGTGTGTCTCACTCTGAATATATCTGTAGTCACCAGAGTTTTTGAGGAACAATGAGACTAGTTCTCCCAATTTCAATTTTATCACATTTCCTACATTTGAGCAAAAGATTGTTTGCAATTAGTCATTTAACTGGTATTCGCAAATTAACAGAGCTATACATGTCATTTATCTGGACCTCTACACTTTAGCTGTCTTGTTTCTCTAAATATTCCAAATCCACACGTAATTCTCTCAAGTATAACTTTCTTTTGCTAACATGTTGGCATGTACCAGGAGGATGATGATAATGAAGATGGAAGGACTAGTCCTTACTCCGACATGGATGCAGATGGCGAAAGGTATGATATCCGTAGGCATGAATAGCTCTGATATCCGTAGTCATGAATAGCTCTCTAATGCTCCGAGTCCTGATATCTGAAGCATATTTATTTTAACACGTTTACAGGAAGCCTTTGACTAGAAGAGTGAAGAATGAATTTGTGGAGTCTGAAGCAAGAGAAGTGGTATGTCTCGAAATTGTTACAGAGTGCTATATTTCTGCAATTACTACAATTTTAGAACATCTGAGAGTAATTCTGGGTTCTTAATAATGTTTGTTTTACCATTTTCAGGATGATATGAAAGTGGATGAGCCGAGTAGAGAAGTGGACCTGAAATGCTCGGAGACGGCCACATAGAAGGGTTACCTTTTGCACCTGCATTATGTCTGGCGTAAACATGTTAGACCATTAGTAATATTTTATATTCTGTACACATCTTGCACATTGAATTTCAGCTGCGGCTACTATTCTAACTGATTGTGAAACCTTTCATTTCTATGGAAATTTATATTAAGATGATTTGCGCTGTGTTTTCATATTTTATGTCGACGTCAGTTTATTGGTCAAATCTGATGATGAGCTTTCTGAAAAATTTCACATTACAGTGTGCAGTTTAAATTTTTTCGATGGTGAAATTTGAATGTGGCGAAAGGACGAAACTGTCCAGAGGCTATTTTTAGAATCGTGCATGGAGTTGCTGCAGTTGTTTGTTCATAATTAGCTACTATCGAAGAGTTGGGATAACATCATAACAATCGAGAAGAATCAAACTATGATAAACTTTTTCCATCTTAAAACAGAAATACACAAATAGCATATAATCGAAATCAGAGTACACAAGAATTCTGTGATTCATACATGCATGATTCATACAACAATCAAGATATGATATACGAACTATTTTAAACAACTGAACAAGAATACAATGCAATACCCATACTACACTCAAAAGGAGCACCATATACGCATCTCTGCTTATGGTCGTCTATTGGCACCGGGTGGTGCAGCCGACATGTTTATGGTTGTCTGTTGGCACCAGGTGGTGCAGCTGGCATTGGAAAGTTCAAGTGAGCTCCAGCATGGGGAGACTCCACGTACGGACTCTGCCAATAAACCACAAATTGTATTAGCTGTGCAGATTCTGATAATATATCACAAGTTACTGTTAATAGATCAATTATAAAAATGGAAGGAAAAATATATGATGCATTAATCCCATATGAAATGTTCAGACCTCCGAACTTTGAAGAGTGTACAGAAATACAGAATTAATTTGATAAAATGTACCATGGTTTATACCGACCACTAGTTCTTCACAAGTACAATAAGAATTGATGTTCGAAGTTAATTTCTTTTCCTTTTTTAGTTTGTATGCAGGATTAACCTCATCTTTCCAAACTCCTGATTCAGGCTTCTGAATTCCAGATTTTTGCCGAATTCCCAATTTGTTGCCCATAAAATCGGAGTTGATTTGATCAAACTTGACCAAAGTGTAGCATGATGCAAAAAATATGGTAATTCTAATGAGGTGAATACCATGTTCCACTGATGGAAATAGTCAAGTAGCCCTCCAATATTCATTCAGGTCACAAATGCATCATGCATAGTGATTGGCTGAAGCACCAAACAACTTTTGGGACACTCGCACCAGATTCAAAGGTTTAGAGGCTCTACGCAAAACCACATGCTCAGGAGGTAACTCTAAAATTCACCAAGTTCAGAGTTCGTACAATCATCTAGAAGAGGGTATAGGAATCTATACCTGGGATGCTGCAACCGTATAAGGCATCTCTACGCTATCTACAGATCTTGATGTGTTTGAAGGAGTAGCACTGTTGCCAGGTTCTTTCATACTCAATTTTTGCAGTGGATCATCATTTGCAGAGCTGTCAGAGCCATTTCCGTTGGCTGATTTCACCCTCTGAACCAACGAAAAATTTCCCAGGTAGAGCTTAACATACTGAACAAAATAATAGTATGTGAAGAAATTAGCAAGGATACATGGTATCTACCATACCTGAAAAATTTTGCCGAGGGTTTTCAATCCCTTTGCTCGCATACGAAGCTCCTCCTTCTTTGCAGTGTTATCTTGTAGGACCTACAGAACATGAAGTTCATACAGTTAACAAGTTTTTCCTTCAGAGGTAAGGATCTCAATGGATAGGGTCTTTAACTGAACATGGTCCCTACCCAAACCCGTAAGAGACCTGACATAAAGAATGGTTGGACCCGACCCATCATGGAACCTTATTAATATTTAGGGATGGAATGTGTCCGAGTCCAAGAAGGGTAGGGTATGGATCCAAACCCATTATATTATAATAATAGGGTGACATCCTTATCCAAAGGGGGGGTATGAATTATGATCATGATTAACAAGTCATGGAGGAAATAAATTAAACAAAGAAAGGCCAAAAAGCCAGAGAGTTTGCTCCTAAACGAACCATCTGGCAGACACGGGAAATGGTGTTCTCAATATCAGCCACATTGAGCTTCCAAAGGGAATCAATCATTAACTTCTTGTGTGATTGCATGTACTCTTCTAGTTCTGCCTCTGTGTAATTGCCTTCCGAGCTCAGTTGTTTTTTCATATCTTCTTGAAGCTGAATCAAAGCAATTGCACCTAATGCAAAAAAGTTAACATTGTCTCATGCGTGTAACAAGAAAAGATACCACACATGATCTCCACAGTACATCCAGTTCACTACGCAACTCAACGAAATTCATATATGCTCAACAGTGCAATGTACCAAGTATGGCCAATTTTTGGGCTCTTCAAATGTCCAAGGAAGAGAAAAAAGTAAATGCTAGAAAACATAACTTATCTCTAATACACAATAATGAAATGCGTACACATACTTAAAATCAACAAGATTTTAAAATCTACCAGCAAAACCAATGACATGAAAAATATACCTGTTGCGGCAGTCACTTGGGATTTAATAAAGTGTCCTTTATTTCTGAACCACTCAGCAACAAATGGCACTCCCAAGTACATTACCTTCTTTCCAAGCTCTTTTGCTGACTGCCTCGAGTATATATAGCCAATTGTACTCAGCATATCAGCACCATAAGCTGTCATAGACATGTTAATTAGAAACGAGATTATCTCCATATACATTAATGAACTGACAGAAGAGCAAGATAAAAAGGATCTATACGTAAGTCTCAGGAAGAAGGGTAAAAAATTAGACATGGAGCCATGCCAACTGTCCGTGCATGCATTTTAAGTTTTGAATTATTATGTGCTGGAGTATATGAAGTATGAACCTTTTGTTTTATGTACGGAAACCTGTATCAAGAATACAACATGAACTAGACACTACATGACCATGAGTCCATGACTATTGCGGGCTGGGGGAAGGGGTGAGGAAACATGTATCACGGTATCATCAACAAAGTAAAAAGCCAGTGATACTTAGTTTTCAAGCGACATGGGTAGGAACTATAATTACTCCATACTGTACTGATTCCGCGAGAAAACAAGACAAGGGCTTGAAGGCTGGGGGGTTGCCCAATGCCCAGTATCTTGGTCATTTAGAGATGCGTAGGACTGCATTGCATATGCAATTGCAAGTCAATTCTTTTATATGGTATGGTTTTATTCATCATAGCAATTCAGGATTACACTAGGACTGAGCAGAAATCATTTCAACAGTAGCAGGAAACGCCAATAGAAAAATGTTAGAAAGAGAGACAAACAATGTACGCAGCGAAAGGTCTTATCCAGCAATAAAAGTCTCAAGTCTTAACAGACTTTGACCAGAAATTTATACCAGTGCATGATAAGGTACAAGGAAGATGTAAAGACACTAAGTGATCATATATTACCCGCTTTTGAAAGCCTTGTCACTTCGGCTTCAGCGTGATCAATGAACTCTTGTTTATTTCCTTGGACATACAAGTTAAGCCGATCTTTAAGTATACCAGCAAGTTTATCTTCTCTTTCCCTCTGGACAGTCTGTGAATGCAGAGACGAAGTTCTTAGCAAGTAGATTCAACAAGAGTATCCCTGAACATCAGGATTTTAGAGTGCATAGTGTAAACATGCTAGTCTAAGATTATTTGTCAAAATTTGTTGAAACAAATTTGTAAGCTAAGGTCTTTTCTTTCAGTTTGAACCAAGTATGATAATTTAAACACTGCAGAAAGTCTGGAAGGGCATGAAATACTAATTAGTATAACCATGCAGACAAAGATGCAAAACTCCAGATCAGAAAGACCCTAAAACTTGGTGCACTGTTTTATATTTCCGAAATACACACAAAGAAGTTGAAGGAAGAAGGGACAGTATAAAGTTGGTACCAGTAACCACATCTTCACATTATTCCATCCCCGTTGCCCTTGTTCTCTACTTCTAATTACCATTATTACAAAATTAAAATGACATATTTGCTGAAATTTGTTTCAAATGCAATGAACCCAGAAATATAGAAGCCTTACTCGCATTTTTTCCTGCAACTTTTTCGCATCAAAATCTTCTCCGTCTGCAAAAACATCCAAGGAAGCCATAGATGCCATGGCAAGCTGGCCAATATATTCTTCAAATAACTCGCTGCCGAAAAGCATGGCGAAGATTGCCGCAGGATCAATAATTGCATCTCTGAAAGGAATTAAACACAGTGATATACTTTGTCAGAGCATCTGTCATGCTAAAATACTGACATATCCAAAGAGATTAAGAAGCACAAAACAAACTGACGTTGAAATTCCTGATTTTCCATGAGCATCATAAGCTTTTCTTTGCTCTGGATCACTCAACACTTGGTAAGCTTCCCCAAGAATCTGGTATCAAATAAAAATACATAACTGAAGAAACAAAAGCCAGTAGAAACTCTCAGCAAGCATCAAGCAAGAATGTGCTGCAACAAGAGAGAACCGAGCTTTATCTTATTTTAAGGTAGTTGTAGTTTGCCACTCCACAGAAAACTTAACACTCTCTTGCACTATCATTCTTATCAAGGAAAAGTCATTCTTAGACCATAACCATAAGCAGTCTCATTAAATTGTAACCGTTAGTGATTTTTAATATGCATCTCTAGTTCAACACATCATAGTCTATAAATGTAATTTAACACTGTTCATTGAGACACATTAATCTACTTACAAACTGTAGAAGTTAATTATAGTATTATAAAGTACTTTTTAAAATATAATATTATCTAGTGTTATAAAGTGTGTCTGATTGTATCATGGTCGAAGAAAAATGAGAAAATTTAAACCATGATATTCCAAAATAACACTAAACTGAGCTGGAAAAACAAAAAACCTCCTCTCTGGACAAGCTCAAAGTTAATGTGTATTATGCGAAAAGTTTCTTGTCACATAAAGTTGTAAACTAGAGTTTCTGTTAATCAATTTGGAAACATTCTCTTCTAGTGGATTTTTTAAATCTATTGATACAACGATTCACACGAAAGAACAACTTGCAGAGATGGAAGAGGTTAAGAAGCTCACTTGAAAATTCTGCGCTGCCAAAGGGTCATTGGGATTTTTATCTGGGTGAACTTGCCTGGCCTGCAAAAATTGAAAATAAGTCCAATTTGAGATGGAATACCTAACTACAAAACTAAATACAATAAGATCTAGAGCAGAAGATGGGCAATACATATTCATTTCAAATTTTCTTCTAGCAAGTACAACTCAGATTTTTTGAGAATTCGTATTAAATGAGACAGGACAAATCCGAAAATATAGTATAAGCATTCAACCAGATAGTTCAATTCGAAGCAAGGATAAAAACGTACATAATGATTTCTCTGTGACTTATGGAAATTAACTATGCTCCACATAAAATACTCCGACAAGATACATAAGCGCTTTGGCAAAAGAAGTCCAAGTCAATCCTCTCCCTCTTTGCACCTTTCTCTCTCTGCCCCTTCCCCACAAACTCACATCAGAAAGCACCAGTTCCACAGGAACACACTGGTGAATTCGGAAAAGACGCCATATACATGTGGCTGAGTTAGGTCTTAGCATGTTGAGAAGGTAATGTGTGAAACATGTTATCCTAATTCCTCTTAACTAACAAGCATCGCTCTGAGCTTAGCAACACTATTTCATTACCACTTTCGCCTGTTTCGAGAACTTAAACACATACCAGAGAAATGCAAACCACACATTCACAGACATGAAACTCCAGCTATAGCCAGGTGCATTTCATTATCATCTATACTAGAGTTCACAAAACTGAACATAAACCAGTAAACAATCACGAAATTAACCAAACCTTAACATAATAAGCCTTCTTAATCTCAGCCTCGGTAGCTGTAGGGCTCACACCCAACACATCATAGTACTCCGTCTCCTTCACCATAATGATCTCAAAACAAGTGTTAACCTAATCGATAAACGAAACGAGATGCGATCAGATCCAAAACAAACCACAGCAATGAAACGCGGCCAAATTCAACTCTATCCAGAATCAACGAGATACATATATATCACAGAATTGAATTGATCAATGAGGAACGAAAGTGAAGAAAAATCTATGGCGAACGATGAATATGAGAATGAAAGTAACGCACCGTATTCAAATTCAATGATGAAGCAGCTTTAATGAAATCGAATCGATCAATCAATCAATCTGGTGGATTTGGAATTGATCTTTTCAGCTGAAAGTGAGAATCCGCGGAGATGAAGAAGAAAGAGAAACTATTGGGAAATTGCAGAATTCAGCAGCGTAAGGAAAGATGATGGCATTTGACCTTGTATCAGTGACGTTGACTACAGATAGGCTAGCTCTTCTTCTTCTCGAATATCTGTGTGGGCCTGCCACTTCAGCTATTATTCCACGAAAAATAAGCGGACACGGACTCACAAGGATCAATCGATTGGTGAAATAATTACCCAAACAAAGTAAACGGGAAAATTACTTTAAAAAATCACTCAAAATCAGGTAGTACCGTAGTAGGTCATAGGGGGTTGATTTCAGTGGTTGGTACTTGGTAATTGACTAAATTGGTACTCCCTCCATTTTTTTTAAATGATGTTTTAGGTTATTTCACACATATTAAGATAAAATTTAACTTGTACTATTTTATTCATTCAAACCACCATCATGCATATTTATATGTAAAAGTTAGAATATTTTAGTATTGAACACAATCATTACTTTGAAAAGGAGTAATATTTTACTATATATAACCTTAAACATCATCTATTTCTGAATAAGAGCAAAAGTCTAAAACATCATTTAAAAAAAATGGAGGGAGTATCAAATAGATCAAAATGGGATAATTTGTTTGAGCATAAAGCACTGTTTGGTAGCATTACCGCTAGAATGGTAGTCTGACCAACGGTAATCCAATGGTAATGCCCGAAAATGAGAGATTGGTGATATCATGGTATTGAGTAGTATTCCTTGTGGGTTTGACTAAAATTTTGATGTTTGGTAAGGAATAAAGCAAATGGTACTAGTAATGTGTTTGGTGTGGTATTTAGTTGTTTGGTAGGAGAAAAGTTAATAATGCAACAACAATGTAGTGACATTATGTGTAAATAAGTATGAACAATGTGTATTATTTAATCAACTTTTGTTGTTTTTAGGACATAATAGTCTTTTCACTTTGTCAAAAATCATACCACACTATACCATTGGAGAATGGATTTATTACGAATAGGTACAAGATTTGATGACTTATTACGAATAGAACTATGGAACAAATTTTATTACACTTGGATACAACTTTGTACCTATTTGTAATTTTTTCCAATGACAAAAGACATATATTACCCTTCTAGTGAAAGACAAAAGATAAAAG
>JAQRGC010927613.1:0-13711 GCA_028659135.1 Plantago lanceolata | reverse complement strand
AAGTTAGATGAAATTAGTAAAAATTTATACTAAAATTAGAATAATCACTTATTTGATAGAAACTATTCACTAAATTGATATAAAGATTTTAGGTCACATTAATTTAATAGAAAGTTTTGAAACTAGCACCAATTTGATATTATTCCTAGTAAGAAAATCTACAATAAAATTGTGATGAAATTTTATAAAAAACGCAAACAATATAATCTAAAATAAATAAATTATATGGTCAATTCAAACACTTTTTCCGTGCCTACCATTATCATTATTTGACTTTCCAATGATTAACGAATTAGGCTCCGTTCAATACGACTAAAAGTTTCTAAACTGACCTGAACAGAAGTGAATGAAATTGAACTGAATTGAAGTGAAATGAATTGAAGTACAAATTTGAATTAAGCAAGTCTGAACTGAAGTGAACTGAAAACAACTGAAATTAAGGTGAACTGAACAGGGCCTTAAATTGATGAACGGAGTTTTCTAATTCTGACGAGGATCAAATTTGACAAGTCGTGTTGGGTTGGAGTGGAACGTACGTGCGTGAGCCCATTGAGTGTCACGCTCTTGTAAGTCTCTAGATTTGGGACTGTTTTCACGTCCTCTTTTATCTAAACCTGTAAAATACCAGTGGAGAGAGAGGGTTTCAAATCGTTAACGACCCTAGTTATATATGCTCTATCACTAACAACTTACATATTTGTTCCGAACCTTCACGACTCACCTTTTACTAGTTTATCGACATAGAGCGGAGGAAGGTGATTCATAGAGTGACGTGTTTTGGGGTCCGGGTTTCACGGTTTTACTGGAGCTATAGGGTTATTTGCTCATTTTGGAGGGTGCTAAGGCATTGAGGATTTCACTGGATGGGTTTGTTTGGTTGCACTGGATGGTTAAGACTGGTTGCTCAGTAATGTGTCTTGCATGGTTCTGCTTGGTCTTGCTACGTTGTTTCGACTTGCGGGCTCTCTTTAGATTTCAACTACTTTTGTACTGCACGGTTTGGCTCGGGATTTTTTAAGGGAGAGTTGGCTTGTTTGAAAATGCTTGGGGTGAAAGTTGGCCCTCGGATTTTCACGGAAGCTCAATCTCTTCTTTTTCCCTCGGTTTAGTTTGTTTACTCTTTTAGTGTTGTATTGTGGAGCATTTCTTATGCTCTGACTCGTTATTAATAATAAAAACTTTTTGCCGTTTCAAAAAAAAACTAACAACTTACTCTACTTCAGTTGTATTGTCTACGAGATGGTTTCTAATTATCTTGTAATTGGTAAGACCCTACATGTTTCACTAAATCTCAGGAATCAGTACTAACTAGATTTTATTCTACTGTACATCGAACTTAACATATGATGAATTGATGATCATACGTTTTTCTTGTCTGGTCCACTTATTTAAATTGCCTTTTGTTTTTAAATCCAATGATTAAAAGCTCCACCTAACTTATCTGTTCCACAAATTAAAAATAAATCTATTCCGTGAGTACCATCTTGATTTTATGACAATGGTAGAAAATGCTACCCAAAATTTTGTAGTCTTGTGAACAACAACATTACACCTCTATCTAGTCATGAACTATTCTGGGATATCATGAGGCACATCCTTTTTTAAGTTGATGGGTTTGATAATTTAACGCCATATATCATGCCTAATTACTCATTGAAACTGACTGATTAGAAGATCGAGTACCCTTGATTAATGTTTAAGTGATCATTGATTATCATCATAATTTGATGAGTAAGTCTCATAAAAGACTGACTTTCCTAATACATTAGGAAAGTCAAGTTTTTTAAAGCATGCGGTTTATTTAAAAACCACTTCTAACAATAGAACCAGTTATAAAAAGCTGACTTTCCTAATATATTAGGAAAGTCAGTCTTTTATGAGACTTTAACTAATTTGATAGTCAAATTAATCTTAGAACAATAATATTGTAATACTAACGAACGAAACTACAGTATGATGAGACTGATATGTGGAACCCTCGATCATATAATTAATTGATGTTGAATCAGTAGATATTCAACTTAAATCCTCTTAATTTAAGGCAACTTTTGTAAATCAACCATGGAAACAAGGTTAAGTTAGGAGACCAGATCCGGAACCAAAATTTTGGAATATTCTCAAGCTGCTAAAATTAAGTTAAAAGGGCGGTCGATTGGAAGAAAACTGGAGTTGAACGGTGAAGGTGCCCAGTGGATCGAATCCCATTGAAAAAGTGCATCCGGATGGTGACTATTTCATGTAACTGGATCGTTCAGGCAGTTTATAATAGGTGTGCTCTACTATGAATACGTTTAATGGCTTTGCCCTAATTAAATCAGTTATTATGACTTGATGAATGAATTAAACATTTGTCATTACAAATCCTATGTTTACCCTAAAATGTGACTCTCTAATATCGGATTTTGTTTCTCTTCAGGTTGCCTACTAGTAGTACTTGTACTCCCCGATTTTTGTACCCGTTTTTCAAGGAAAGAAAATCAAAATATGTGATATTTGATTCGGAATAAGTACTACTCCAAGTAGAGTCCGTCGGCCCATCTTCACCGGTGTATGAATACACAAGATATAAAACTCACATCTATTGCGCACATATATATTCACACATAACGTTACTGGGTTAAACCAAGGAGTCTCTCTCACATTGTAATTTGTTGGTATTGGGGAGTGAACTTAAATGCAAGTCGTGTGGTGAAAAAATTGAAGAGAGTGCACTACACTTGGTGAGGAATTGTAAATTTTCAAAAGAAGTATGGTAGAGGGGTGCTCAAGATCATCTAAAAAGCTTTGTGGCTTGTTTGTTAAAGAGGAGAAAGGTAGGAGCGGCGATTTGTAAACTTTGCGAGAATATAAATACTTTAAGAATCAAATGAGAAGGCTTGACAAATGTGGCTATTCTCAATAAAGTCAAATTAAATTCACTGATATGGTACTTGAGCGGAGAAGATCAAAAACCCAATCATAAATTTGGCCTTTGATTATGCAATGCCCTAAGTTGCATTTTGTGATGGGCTAAATTTTTTTTTTGAAGAAAGGGAGGTCGGGGTATGGATCTCGTACTCTGTCCTTTACCTTGTCTTACTTTTTATTGGTTTTAATGCGTAAGACTTTCTAGTCTACAATCGTTATGGTTTAGTTGGTGCGGAACTCACATTGGATTTTCTTTGGAATTTTGTTGGTTTTGTAGGCTCTGCGTTTTGGTACGAGGCTTGTACATGGAGCATGGTTTAGCTTTCTTGGCATTCATTTTTGTGCTCATTTTAAGTTTTTCGACAATATCTTAAATTATTTGCCACTTGCAATTAAAGAGATTATTGGGAGTAGGGTGGTTGTCGGCGATGTTGTCCTATTAATTTATTACCACTTGGTTGTTTGTGCTCAAGGGTGGAGGGGGTGGGGTTAGTTTGGTCCCATCTTAAATTACTTGTCACTTGGGTGCTTATGACCATAGGGCACCGGGAGAAAACCATAGCTTGTGTCTTATAAATTTCTTGCCACTTGATCTCAGCTAGGACATAGGGTGGAAGAAGGTTGCTATAAAAAAAACTTATAAGCGGTCGTATCATCTTCTTTTACTTGTGTTAGTGGTGGCAATTGATCCTTTGTGGAGTCTTTCGACTTTGTGGTTTTGGCCTCTATCTTTTTCACTATCTCTTGGTGATAGGAGCTTTACACTCTTAGTTTTGGTGGTCGAGCTTTGCGTTGTTTCGAAGGTGGTTAGAATGTTACAGTTGGTTTACAATGGATTACTTCGCATTTTTCTTTCGAGATTGTCTTTTCATTAGGTATTGTAATCCGAGTGTTTTGTAATATTCGCGTAATTGCTATACTCTAACATCTATATACTTAATATATTTTATCGATTTCAAAAACATCCGTGAATCCGTTTAGATTTTACACAACTCAGAGAGGTAGGAAGAATCCAAAATAAGGGCACAGGTGGGTCATTTGGAAGGTTTATGGATGCTGAGCTGTTATTTCACCAGGGGCTGCTCCAATTTGTGGGAACTCTAAGGCCTATTAGTTTCAGAGGAAAGGACAGTTCATGCAAATTGGCAGTAGAGTTGATGGAATGGGGACCTAAATTATGTTCAACAAACATAATTAAGATGCTAACTCAAGTTGATTAGTTTATCAACCTGGAGTGAAAAAGGTCAAAACATTTGGTAATCTGATAACAATTAATCAATGGAGCCCCAGACAAAAGGTATTATTGCGGTTGTTTCGAAGTTCAAACATCAACTATCATATACTAGCTAGATGCATGGAATAATTTGATAAGTTCATTTCATGGAAGATGTCTAAAAATAATATTAGTTGAAGAACATGTGTATCATGTTGCTCTCATCTTCTCATATAATTTCGACTTTAGATTAAAACATCGTGATCTAGCTTATATCAAAATTGTTGTTCACGTATTTAATTTTTACATGCTTTCTTTTTCGACTTTACATTATGAACTTTTAATCCTAAAATGCGAAAATAGTGGGAATGTATACAAGCTGCTTTTGGCAGGTGATTGTGTATTAGGACAGTCCTATCATCCATTCACACTTCACCGTAACATCTCTTTAGATTCGTAAGGTGAGAAGGGGGTAACAATCACTTCTTGCCTCCAATATGATTCAAACCGTGCACCTCCTTTACAGTTTCAATTCCATTTCACTCAACCACTTAATAACTCCTACCCTATGCCCTAGACTCTGTTTTTTTCTCGTTGCTACTCCATAATGAGGTGAAAATATGTCTCCCTCGGATTAAGGCGAATTAAGATGATCACAACAAATTGCACGATGAGAGATTTTACTAAAGCGCCACGTTCCGAGTTGTCTATGGCGACTTGTTTATTACTTAATGATAAGAAAAGATGACTGCTCTGAGCAACCAAACTGGTCGGATACAAGTCATAGGACAGCAGAACCTATCTCGAGTGGTTAGTAGAACGAGTAGAAGAAACAGAAGAACTATCAGTCGGTCCGTTCAGGTCGGGATTGACACATCGAGAGCAGGAGTACTCTAGTGGAAGTCTAGAGTACTGTAGAATATCCTGGAAGTCTGTGTCTAACATGTGAAAAGACCCTAGTGACCTTGCTAGCAACAGTTAGGTGAAGAAATGTTGTGGGATGTTCCAAAAAGGGCATATTCTATAAGTGAAAGTACGGTAATGCCCTTGAAAGCGACGTTTTGAGGCCGTGAAAGTGAAAAGACCAACTTACCCCTGAAAGTGACATGTAACAGAAAAGGGAATTTAGGGCTGACATGTCAAGATCTACACCATACACATGGCGATCATCCAAGGACCAAGTACATCTATAAATAGTACCTCAGATCCACAAGTACAGGTAATTGATTTTTGTCTATCGTACACACATACACACAGTACTCTGAAAGTATTTCAGGAAGGGTTTTACGACCCTTTCTAAGGTTAAAGTCCAGAATTCCGGCCTGACTGAGGCAGGTCGGTTCTAATACACTAGCACATACACACACTCCACTATATTTTGCAGGCTTAGGTGAAAAGAGGACGTGAGAAACGTCCCAGATCTAGAAGAGCACAAAGGCGTGCGATTGACGAGCTCACGCATTTACGTTCGATTCCGCTCCAAGACGACTTGTCACTTTTGACCCTCGTCACTCCAGCACCTTTACCACTCGGTCACCCTTATAACTCCTGCCCTAGACTCTGTTGAATACACTCTTTCAAACCACACGAATTAGTAGTTCAACGAATTGCAAATGAGTCCCTGCAGACCTCAAGTTGTTCATTCATACCCCGTAACCATTCTAAATTTTTTCCTATGTGCAATTTGTTTGATTACGGTGTGTAAATGTACAGAAGTTTCACGTTATTATAGCTTTTTATGTGTAATTTACTGTTGTATTGTTCCCTTCTGTCATGGCTTTCAGCGTGAAATCCCCGATCAATCATTTATTCATAAATAGTGAAGTAATAATACATGTAATTAAGCATGAAGAAGGTGATTTCTTAGTTAATTTAACCCTTTATAGATGTTTAAAAAGTTAATTTGTGTCGATTAATTATAGGAACCCTTAATTATATTTCTGCACACAAGTTAACATCAAAGTAGGTGGCAGATAAAAAAAGTCATACAACTTGTAAAGGTGTTGGTCAATATGGCACTTTAAATTGAAACCCTTAACCAAACATCATCGTCTCCGTCCAATTTATACAAGAAAAGAAGCCGATCGACATGAATTGAATTGAATTGAACATGAAAAAACATAGGATCAGTTCTAGTTTGACCTTTGAACCGAACAAGTTGAATTTGAGTCGTAGTTGATAAAATATTGTCTCCTCTCCCCTATTTCTTTATTCAAAGATTGGTTTTCATTTATAGGTCTAAAACAAACAAAACTATATTCCTTTGAAAAATACAAACTTTATTTGTAAAATGTCAATATTGTAAATAGGTAACATATGTATCCCACGTTAGCTTAGTTTATTATATTTTTAACCCCAAGTAACAATTACATAAAACTTACAAAACTTACGTTCAAATTTTAATTATATCAACTTTCACGAATTTGACTTTCTGTGAATTTAAAAGTGGAAAGTACAGTTTTACTCCATCGTAATATCAACTTCTAAGAAGACCCAAACAAATCAATTGCAGTTGAAGTCCTTAAACTTTTGTTTCTTTAATTTCAGCCACCCATAAACTTTTAAAAATTTCAATTAAGTCCCTACGACTCAAAATTTTTAACCCGAAAAAGTCTTTCGAACATTGAATCTGAGCCGGTGGACAAAATGCAACATCTAAATTACTGCTCCAGATCGGAGCAACAATTGCTCTTGACCGAAGCTTCTTATGCGGTCGGATTATCCACCCGAGAAGAGATTGAGAGAAAGAAAGAAAAAAGAAAAAAAAAAAACGGAATTCCGCCGGAGAAGAAGAAGAATTAGAGAAAACGAAAATAGAAAAAATTAAAAGATTGGACTAAGGTCGTGTTTGGTGTGAAAAAAGATTTTTGGGTTTAATAATCTGGTCAACCATTTTGGCTTAAAATGAGAGAAAATGTAATTGTTAGTTTAAAAGGAGAAGTTTTGTAATTAGGTGCAACAGTGGAGGGTGCCAGTGTAATTTTCCCTCGTAAATAAGATGTAATTTTGTTCATAAAAAATAGAGTGCCCTATATACAACTATGCTCTTACAAAAACTTTTATACTTGTTAGTGGATTTTTATTTTTCGCGTAGGCTGCTACTATAGGACTTAAAGCTATGTTCTATTCGTATGAAAAATTATTAAGTTAAATTTAAAACGAATTCATTCAATTCGGTCCATATCAGTTTCGTTCAAATGAATGCAACGTCACTCTCTAATTAATTAACTCTCTTTCTAGGGGTGTTGTTATGAAAATGTGGTGATCCTCCTATGATTTGTTCTTATCGGAAGATTGTATTTAGAGTGAGCGGTGTTGAGGCTTTACGACGTCTTTCGGTTCGGATGGTTTACTTGTATTTTGGTTCTTTTTGAGTACGTCTTGTACCCTAACTCGTTTTATTAATACTTCTATTTGCCGATTAAAAAAAACAAAAAAACAAAAAAAAAAACTCTCTAATTAATTAACTCCAAAAATTACAGTGAAGAATCAAATTATCACTACACAGTACACACCAACCAAAATGCTTGTCCTTGTGTTGATCGACCAAAATTTGAAATGCATGATAATTAAGATGGTGATGTGTTTGTTACACTATCATGGCGTTGGTTAGGTAAAATGTTACAACTTCAAATATATAAAAGCGACTGACTCTACGCAATAATAATAGATTCGATTCGGTTTGACCGACCATCAAATTTTCTACAATTTCGGAAAGTTCATTCATCGAACCTTTTCCGTTAGTTGTTGTTGATGATGATATGTCTGAAATAGCGTGATCATCATCGCTCAACCGTTTTTGTCTCTCAACCGCTCATATTTATTTAATAACTAACTAACTAACTTCCAAGCCACTACTCCACATATTCTTTGATATACAAAATATTATATTGATGACAAATGATATTTTAATATGTTATACCGTGTAAAATATAAAATTTGTACCATTGTTCAAATAAGAGATAACACTTTGCAAGACACTTTAAACTTGTTATACTTATACCTTTTAGGTTATATTCTCTTCGTTTGATCTGTACCGATTGAAATTGAATTAAATTATTTGTAGTATAAAAAACAATGAAGCAAATTTGAATATTTCAACTTAAACTGAATTGATGAGAAGTGTTTTTCAAATGAAAAGAACATAACTTTTAACATGCCACCGTTCTTATTACTTGTAATTTTTTGAGTACGTTACGTGCTCACTGTACGACTTAATTCAGAAGTAATCGTGTAAATTCAAATGATAGAAATGAAATGCTGAAATTTAGGGTCAGTAGTGTTTTTGGGTGTGTAGTTGTTTTGACTTTCAACTATAAGTGAAAAACACCAATCTTAATCGTGCTGCATATTATTATAATACATTCGACATGCAACAGTTAACAGTATCATATATAATATTTAAAATTAATTACCTTTTACCGACGGAACTGGTAATTCGGCAGTGAACCGTGAAACACCAACAACAATATTGACAGGGGTAGTCAGACTAAGGGTTAGGTCCAAAGTTAAGAGTTAAGGTTAAAACAATTTACTACATTTGGCTGGATTCTCGTTATCTTTGTAGTTAGGGATGCGGTTTTGAAAACGTCGTATTTCACTCTTTGGGCTTGATATCATCGGGAGAATGGTATTGGGAGCGGATGATCCTCTTGGCGTCGAGGTTTGGTTTAGTTAGTGCGTCTCATCTTAGTATAGCCATTGTTCGCGTTTAGTTTCGGAGGTTTCTTTCCGTCTCACTTGTACTTTCGAGTATGACTCGTACTCTTCTCTTTTATTATTAATAAATCTTTTACCGATTAAAAAAAAAGAAGAGATGTTTGATTGAAAAGATGCCAATGATGAATTGAGAATTATTAATATTGAGAATACGTATGATGTTTCACGTATATCACTAATGTCAAGAAAAATATTAGGAATGACAATAATTTGTAATTAATCCATGAAAGAAGTGTTCTATAAGACGACTCAAAAAGAATCTAATTAACTCCATGGCTAGAAAATGAGTTATGGCTACAAATTAGGGTATCATCATAAATTCATAATTTAGTACTGAATTGAATTCTTCTCATCGGGAACTTAAATTCACTTAAGTAAAGTCTCGAGTTTAAGTTTTGTAAATGTAAAAAAAATATCATCGAAAGAGTCGTTCCCTAACAAAAAATTCAACAGTGTTCAATTGTATTAGTTGCGAAAGTGATAACCAGTAAACTAAAAAAAATCATTGCATTGCTCGCTAGAACACAACCTTGACCAAGAGTTGATTACTAGTACTAGTAGTGATTTTATTTCATTTTTCTTTTTCATGTTGTTAGTTGCATGCTAGGTGCTCTAGGTTGTGAATCATTTAACAACAACATTATAGGGACTTGCAAAATGAGTAATAGTGAAATCGACAAACAAAACAACTAGGTGGGCGCTAGCTCGGGGTTTGTTCTTTTCTAGCAATTTCTTAAATCCCTTTTGTAATTCTTAAGATTTATAGATCGACTCTAGATATTGTTTTTCTTCATCCATTGCATTTTATCTTGATTTTGTTTTCATCCACAATCTATTTCTCTCTAGTTTTTTTTTTCTTAGAATTAAGATGTGAGTTTTATTTCACAAATAACTAAGGTCCACACTTACATCATAGTCAAATCATCAATAACTTCCCTCGTATAAACTACACACCTAGCTAATCTACGAGCCACCTCATTACGAGTACGAGGAACAAAAACAAAGCGAACGGGACTAAAACTTTCTAGTTTCTTTTGTACTATATATGTAGGTTACAAATACTTTGATATTATTCGAATAATATGCATTCTCAATCGAACTCTAATATTCTCAATAGTAGGATATGTACCACCACTACCACTCCCGGAATGACCGTGTTATAGTATCCCACATCATGTTTCCATTCCCACTACTTGATAAAATTTAATTTCTTTTACCCAAATTAACTCAGCACATATAATTCGGCATTCACCACACCATTTTACCGCCTAGTGCTCTTTAGACAGAATGAGTGGAAACTCAGCTCTGACCTAAGGTTCATAAACCATTGGGCCCTTACCACAGCTAGAACTAGGGTTTGTAAGCCACCTAAACTATACTTCAGTATCATACAAGTGTTAGTCCACATTAGCTCAAAGAGAGAACCAAATTCATTCATAGGATCACTTTATACTGCCTCAATTTACATGAAATTGGTGTTTTTCAGATCTAAATGTGGCAAAGACAAAGAGCTGATCATGAGTAACATGCTATATACTACTATTATTAGTAGTAAATGACATGATCCGTACAATGAATTGAATCAAAAGTTTGAAACTCACTAAAATCAAAACTAGTGAGGCCACCGCCACATTCTCCAGAATTCTTTTGTCTTCCAACATCAATGGCATACAATTGAATTTTCTTTCAAACTCCAACCAACATGAGTCCCCTAGCAAGCATTAAAACCTAATACTATATATGTTTATATCACAAAGGATGCGGTTGGCTTCCCGTCCACAAAGTATACAACTTACGCATATATATGATCCATGGAAGTATTTTCTAACATACAATAACTATTAAATCTCATTGGTATGTATAAAATATACTAAACTCGTTACGTTTAAAGTTCAATTTTTCATAGGGCAATATGAATATGAATGCGTTATCATGCATGTTCCATCAACACATTATAATTAAAACTTAAATGACTTAAGCAATTACAAATATAGATTTTTATGAAAAACCTATGGTATGATGTCAAGATACTGAGTTACTGACTCTATTACTTACCATATATACTACTAGTATTTCCCAACAGCAGAAAACCTATTAAGTTTATATATGTATACCACTTAATTATAAAACCTACTAAATTCTATTGCCACACAAAACTAAGACACATATCAATTCAAACACACAATATTCTCCAACTTAAAGAGACAATAAAAGAAGAAAACAACAACACTTATAGTTATTAGTTAGTTAGAGTCACTTGCCCCTATTTCTTCCCTTTGTGTTTTCCAAACTATCCGTTACGTGCGACTAATACAATCGAGCACAGTTGAATCCATAATTTTATGGGCACACTTGTGCCTATTTTGTATGTAGAAAGAACAAGTATTTTGAAATAAAATGTTAGAAACACAGTGAGATTCAATCCACAGAAACTTCAAAATTAAAATAGAAAACAAAATACTAAAGAAAGAAATAGTATATTAATATTTAAAATTCAGAAAAGGCAGCCGAGAAATGAACAGTTAATCTGAAGAATATTCAAGTGGGGGAGTTTCAATTGTGGCTCTGTCAATGTTCTGTGTCCTTTTGGCTGCAGATAAGTAGTACAACTGAGAAGACGACATCAAATTTTTGGTTGTGTCTCTGTAAGTAACATTGATTCAGTTTATATCTTACCACAACCATTGCAATAATGAATAATACCATATCTCATGAGAGATCAATCAGTGATCGATAACAACAAATTAAGCAAACAAACAAACTGATCATGTGATCAGTAGCTCCACAGGCTCTCCTCCTCCGCATCGGAGTCCTCATCCGTTGGTGGCGACCCCATTCTTGGCGGACTAACAAGCATTCCCTCGGCCATACCCATCAGAAGATTCGGCATGTCGAACAGCTCCTCCTCATCTATGTATTCACTCCCTGCTGCACTCATCTCGACATTCTGATCATGATTTGGTGCGGTAGAACTCGAATCAGCAGCTGCTGCTTCAGCTCCACGAACACCACCAGGAGCTGGCTTCTTAAGAGCAGCTGCTGCTGCAGCAGCCCTACGTATGTCCTGTGCGGACGTAGTAGCCGGGATCGGGTAGTTAGGTACTTGATCAGGGAAGTTGAGGACTGTATCTTTCCCTTTCAAAGCCAGGGCTGCCACGTCATAAGCCGCAGCAGCCATTTCGGGGGAAGGGTAGGTCCCCAGCCAGATACGAGTCGTTTTCTTCGGCTCACGGATTTCAGATACCCATTTCCCTCCCCGGCAACGGATTCCCCGGAACAAAGGGTGCTTGCCTGATGATGTACCTGATGACGACGACGTGGCGAAACTGGGGGATTTCTTGAGTTTTCTTGGAGATGGTTGCTGATGGGCAGTCTGTTGCTCGGGTTGCGGCGGACTAATAAAGTGCGGTGGCGGCGATGACGGTGGTGGTGGTGGAAGAGGAGGGTCTTGTTGGGGTTCAGCCATATGTAGAGTAGTACTAGCTAGCCAGCTATTGTAGTGATGGATTGTCTTTTTTCCAAACGTAGTAATGATATACGTTGATAATGACCGTTGTTTGGTGTTTGATTTACTGGCAGGACCGAGTTAATTAATTATTTAAACAAAGGTAAAAGAGGTAAGGGTTAGGAGAAGGAAACATGTTGGTTTGGGGTATATATATGGGTTTAGTGGATGTGATAGGGTGGGTGTGAATTAAGGATTAGAAAAGTAAGGGATTAATTTAATGTAATTTGGTGGTGTGTCAATTTTATTAGGGAAAAAAGAGAGATAATAAGAAGCCGTGGGGAATTCGTGGGGGTCTACCCTTAAGAAGGCAGTATGTGAGTGGATAGGTGGAAATGGAATGGATAGTGAAACTGCGAGTCTGAGAAGATGGGGAAAAGGAAATGGGAAACAAGACATTGCAAACCAAATCAATTGCTCGCACACGTATTCTCCCCATACTTAGATGTAGTGTAATCTTGTGTATGCCAGTTATTAGCCCACTAATACCAATAGTAACATATCAGTCACAACATTATATTATAAGGAATTATAATACTCCGGTCAATGACACATGCGTAGGATGTATTGCTTAAAGAAGTTCTAGTGGGTATGTATGTAGTTACTCAAGAGTAATAGTACAAATTTGGATTTTGCTCCAAATTAATGCATCCTTGATTCCTTGGAATTATTTTTTTTGTAACGGCAAAATATATTACTACTAAAAATGGAGCATAAGAAATGCTCAAAGTCAATTACAAATCAAGAGAACTCCGGAAATAACCAAATACAAAAACCGAAAATAATTGGGTGAAACTATGCTTCCTTGATTCCTTGGAATTATACTACCTCTTTTTTTCTCATAAGCATAGGATACATATTTTATAGTATAAGATAATTGCAAATATTATGTAACACATACAAGTTCGTGAATTAGTTCTCATAGTCTTATGGTGGTTCAACACTTTGTCTTGCCTGACATTTTTCCAGCAATTCATATTGGTTTCCTTCTTCACTGTCATATGAATAATTACAATGACCCCTCTTGTATATAAGAGTTGTTTTGAATCTTTTCCATTTTCAATACAAGCCCCTCAAAAATCAAGAATTTCTACTTCCCATTCCAACTTATAATTAATTAACACGTGAGGATAAATAACATTGAGTAAAATATATGATTGAAGAATAAATATGAATCGTATTGGTGGTAATTATTTGAATATGTTGTTTTAGGTGTTTGTTGAAATCTTGGTATCGTCGTTAATTCATCGATTGGTTATACGTGTGAATCGGAACACCAAGAAAAGAAACATCTAACAACAGACAAGGAAAATCAGATAAAGATTAGTTATAGGCATCACCGGGAAATCACCATTTATTCATCAGAT
>JAQRGC010923926.1:0-10563 GCA_028659135.1 Plantago lanceolata | reverse complement strand
TGGGGAAAATTTTACAAATTCCCTAAGAATAGGGAGTCATTTAAGTGGGAGCATGAATTATAGGAAACCTGAAACTTGGTGATTTTGATTACTTTTTTTAGTATTATGCTCAAATATAATATAGGGATTCATTTTAGGAATCCTGCAACTAGTGCTCTTAGATTTTTAAGTACCCCATTTTTAGCAAGTTTCAGTCATTTATCTGCAGGGCAAGATGAATAAAGAAAGCTAAAGTAGAAAGAAAATTTGTGATTTGCAATCTATTATGTAAGTCCGTCTCATGAAATTCATTCAGTACGTACACACTCAAAAAGTTAAAACTGCGGGTTCCTAATGTTTGTTTTTTTTATTTTTAAAAACGGTAAAATTTTATTAAACTTCACAACAAAAATATACACAAGTACAAAAGTACACATGATGCATAAGACATGCACATCCTCCCACCTAAACCCGAGAGACGAATATTAACATGGGCAACACTGTTAAAGCGTTTATAGTCGAGTGGCAAGTTGAGACACTCCATACTAAAGAGGTCACGAGTTATATCTGCGAAATGGATGATATGGTAATAAATTTGTTTGAATCTTGTAACAAGGATATACAATTATACATACTGTATACTCCATATTTTATTTTATTCCACATGTAATAATAGCAAAATCTTGGACCAACTTTTAATAAACCAAAGTATTACTGTACAATGTGATTTCCATTTTTCCCTCTCCATATATGTTCCGAGTTGCATGTGAAGAGTAAGTAAGATGAATACTGAAGTGAAATTGGCAGATGATCTCAAACACTTAGAATTTGGCAAGTTATGATCCATGCTAGTACTACAACTTTACAGAAAACATAACAAACAAATCTGGTATGGTTTGAGGATCTGAAAACTCAAGAAATTTATGTTACAACTTTACAGTAAACACAGCAAACAAATGTATGTATGGTTTGAGAATATCATGTTGATACGTACAGACTAGTTTAAAGGGAAAGAGGGACCTAATAAGATCTTGCCCAAAATCTTCGACCGCGACCTTATTCGCAAGATTATGCGTCCAAAAATGAATCCATTCTCCGTCTGTGCGGTCATGTACTCGTGTTTTGCAAGAAAACGAACACGAATAATCTCTGGAATAAAATGCTCATGGTCTAGTTCCTTTGGCAGATGGTATAAGACGATGACAAAAACCAATCTTCATTAACATTGTATCACATTCATATTCTTAAAACGATGGGGCTGATGTGACCACTGATGGACTACGGTACCTAGAAGTACGACGAGGAGGAGGCCTGCTTCCAGCAGGCTGTCCACATATGCATTGACACTCGTATCCAAAGATGTTTCCGAAGCATGAGAACAAACCACTCTCAGGCTCAGGATTCCTCCGGATGTGCTGGCCAGAGGACCTGTAGGTACTATTGGAAAAGTTACGGTCATATAAAGGCGGTATCTCTGTTCTCCATCTATCGAGCTTTGACCTGAGCCCCTCCACACTTTCATTCAAGCTCCAACCGTCCAACACAGAGCTCTGATTGTCGACCTCTAATGGGTATCGCCTTTCAGCCAATGCAGCTGCCACCTCAGAAGGGGAAGGGCCTACCTCGGAGTCAGACAAAACTGAATTACCTCTCACCGGAGCTCCCATTACGTACTTCCCTTGCCCCAATGGCCCCTTCGGTAATCCATATTCGTAGTTGTTGTACTTAGGAACAGGCTTGCCAACGGTTTGTAATGGAACCGGTGACTTCTGTTGGCGTGGATCAGCAATTTTTGCAGCTGCACCATTAGCTTTTGGATCTGATTTTTCATCTGCTAACTTAATTTTCTTCGCTTGATCCGTTTCACGCTTGAAATCAAGTTTTCGAATGCTGGACTGGTCTCTGTTGCTTAAAAATGAATCACTAACCACAGAACTTGCTTTGCTTCTTTTACTTTTATTAAGCTTAGATTTCTGTAAAAGCTCAGCACCATTAATGACTGAACTTGCCTTCCCTTTCTGTTTCAGCACTTTAATATCCACGTATTGATCATTAATACTGAGGATCGAACTCTCTTTCCCTGCAGGTTTGGCTGGTGGCACCGGAACTATTGAGCTGGTTGGGGAATTTCCAAACGTCACCCGCTCACTACGTTCACTTCTTGATCTGCGAAGTATAGGCTTCACCCCGTTTGATGGTTTCTGGTTGGTGTCGTTTGGCCGGTGAGCAGGTGGATCAGCCATTAGATCGCGATATCCAACTGCTGAAGCGCTGAGTTGCCTGTACAATGCCATGCCTCTCATGGAACTATCCAGTAAAGCCACACCTATGTTTAATATACCCTGTGGACGCCCTGATGGACGACGAACCTGAACCGAAAATAAATATTAACATGTGAAACATAGCATGGAACTGCTAGAATATGCGTAAAATTTCCCTCATTCGATGTATGAAAAAATCGAAATCAATTTTATGTCTTAAATTTTTTTATCAGTTATAATCCTGGATCCGCCCTGATAAGAATTTTCAATCTCATCATGGATGATAAGTGAGAATACATTGCTACATGTCTTGCTAGAGAAATGACACATTTCCTTAATATCACCAGATCAGATTCAGATGTGAAAATCAGATGTTGCTAAATGATCATGATTCATGAATGCAAAAAGTTACCTGAAGGGCGACAAACCGCATCCCAAGTTGGTGCCGGCCACCATGTCGAGGAGGAGGCGGAATGAGATTCCCAACAAGAACACGAACGGTCCCCACGAGCTTGTTACGAAACCAATGCTCCGAATTGATCTCGATCATGACAGCGGATGTGTCCTGCCGAAGGAACTCGTCGTCCACCCGAAACACAAATTTGTCGTTCCATGTCGGATTTTGTTTCCCTTCGGTATCTACACAGGAAGTGAGCTTCCGGCCCGCGTTAACCCATGCGGTGGCATACGTGCGCATTTTATTGGAGACAGGTTCCAAATCCTGGGCAGAAATGATGTTGATCTCCAGGAGCTGGAACGGTTTGTGTGGGGGCGCCATTGTGATGCGAAGCTCTAGAAAACATAAAATTTGTAATGTGGTGTCGTGTCAAGGGCGACGAGGGTGCTCTCCGCCCGCCGTCCGGAAATGGGACGACGAGGGGATGGCGGAGATAGGAGGGAGCACGGTGGAGAGAAAGGAATTAAGACTGGAGGAGAGGTTATTGGCCCCTCTATGGAAACAGAAACTTAGTTTGTAGGCTGTTTTATTATTGATAATAATAATAAAATAGGTAAAGGCTAAATGAATATTGAAAATTATTGTTAGACACAAGTATTTCGGTGATAGGTTGATTTGCACCAAGACAATAAATCTAAACTAGGAAAGGCTGGGAAAATAGTGGAAAAAGATTTTGCTGTTGTTGTTCGACACACGTGTCTAAGCCATTTATAGCATTCTCCAATGATCGGACCATTAATGGACCAGCTCAGATACAAAAGCAGAGAAGATTAGATGGTAGTATGGTGTTTTATGGGCAATTACAGAAGCAAATTTGTGCAGATTCATACACCAAGTGAACAATATCATACACTCGTGTGAGCTATATCATAAGTACTACGTAATCCCATAAAATCTAGTCTCCATCAGTTAGTGGTCAAGTCATTAAATAAAGAGCGAAACAGCAAAGATTACCTAAACCGGATCTATACGGCCTACCAAACAACACTTAAAAGACTACAGGAAAGTATAAAATCGAGCTCAAACAAAAAAATAAACACAACATAATCCATAACCAGATCAAACGGTCCTACTTCAAATCTACAACTCTGGATATTGAAATATAACCACATCATAGACATAGACTATACTTCAAATATAAGACACTCTTGGAAAGAGATAAGCTCAGTCAGGCACCATACTGAAATCTAAATGGAGCATATAGAAATGGATCTCAGGAACCATATACGATAAGATCTGACCATGCACATAAACTTTGAACAAAAACTTGCACAAACCATACTGGTGTGGCAAAAAATAGCCCCCAAGATAAACATTCTCACAATAATTACTTCAATGGCATCTAGTATAAGTTTATCGGCTCATTTTGTAGAACAAAAAGAAGGGCTGAAGGTATGTAGTTTTTTCAAAATTACTTGTCTGAACAAGACTGTATCCCTCTTGAGTCAAAGCCATCGCTCCTTTCATTCGGATCCGTTTCTTGAACCTTGCTGTCTATAGTAACCATTCCCTCTTGGTCTACTGTAATCCGTTCCGTCCTGGCTGCTTCTGCCAAAGCCCCGGTTAACAAATCGTCCTCGCATTCCTTCTGCCTGGTATGTGATTCGGCCTCTACCCCTTCCTCCTGTTGGAATAACAACAATGAAAAATTAAGACATTGAACTTGGCTAAACAGCTAAAGAGTTGCACAGAACGAAAAGGATACATACTTCCTCCACGAATGGGCAGGTTTCTGTTTGGTCTACGCCCTTCGATGTACAGATTGTGTGGACCTATTTGAACCATGGATGCCTACATGGAAATGTAGAGCATGTGAGGTTAAGATTATATTAACAGTATCAAGATATCCTCCGAATCTAGAAAAAATAGAAGTAAGAAGTCAATAGGAATAGCTCATGGACAAATAAAATGCAATGGAGTCTCCTAGTTTCTTAACAATAGAGGCAATTATAAATAGACACCTAGAAACTAATTATAATTGTGTACGTTGAATTTCTACCATAAAGTGAAGTAACACAAACAGCAAGCCACACTCAATGAGTGCAAGTATCTCTTATACATATATTATACAATCAAATACGCAAAACCTTTATAAATATAAAGTGCTACTTCAAGTTTCTGTAGAAAATGTTTATTCATAAGGTCATCACATTTTATGCAATCTTAGAGAATGTTACCCACTAGTTAAAATACAAATAAAGCCTACATATATACCAACTTCTAGAGCACTGGCCTAAAACTCATTCCATCAAGATGAAGGGGTAAGCCAACAGAATACTGTGGGGCACGAATTTAATTTTATTTCTTGCACATATATAGAGCCAAGAAGAAAATGAGCAGAACTAAGAGATAAAATATCATTGAGTAAAGAATTATGGTCTCCAACCTCAATAGCATTGTTGACCCCAGAGAAATCTTCAAATTCCACAAAGGCATAGCATACATCTATATCCTGCATAAATATTTTGATTGAGAATGTTCAGAACTTCAATCCAAAAAAAAAAAAAAAAAAAAAAACTTTTGAAGTATGTTGTGGAAAGCGGAACAACTAACCTTTCGAGTTCTGATAGCCACAGCATCAGGCTTGAGTTTACCAAATTTCTTGAATTCCTCTGCAATTTGTGAAGCAGCCATTGTGGTAGGAACATTTCTTACATAAACGGACTTCACTTCAACTATAAGAGATATAGAGAAAGACAGTTAGTACGAGCTAACATCTCATTACAAGCAAATCCCTAAAGATCTCTAATACAGATTTAAATACAGAAACAAAATTAGAGTACATCAGGGAAAACTCACAATCATCATCAACGGCTGATGCTTCTTCCAGGTTTTCATGCAGGTTGCCTGAAGATGCAGATTGCAGTTTAGCAGGTTCAGGCACTTTCTCAGGTTTGTTAAAAGAAGACTGGGAGGTCACTGCTGGTGCTGGGGTAGGCTGCGCTTTAGCAACCTGTAATTTTAACAACAGAAATTTTACACTCATGCAAGTACATCTAGTCATATAAGTGAAAAACTGATGCAATATTACAATTAGTAGGTAGTATGATCACATACTATAGAAGCATAAGTGAGTTTTTGGCGCTCCTGCACAGGTTCGTCGATGACGGTAGCCAAATGATCTGCTACAGGCTGTATAGTTCCATGAAGCGAACCATTAGACTGCACAACAAAACTATCAGCCAGGATCTTCTCTGTTTGTGATGCTTGCGGCAGCAACTGTTCTTGGTAATTATAGTTATTTACCAGCCCATTTTCATTCAGCTTCATAGGGCTCAATAAATCCCTAGACTGGATATCCCCACTGAGCATGAAACTTGAAACTGCGAAAAGAACAGTCAAAATTCAGAGGGACCAATGGAACTTAGGCAGTCCTGTCCAGATATATATGTATCAAGCAGCAAACAAAGCATTTGTGGAACACGCATTAAAGCTAAAACCTAGCTAGTTGACCACAGCCTATATTACAAATAAATGTTTCCCCACCAGAAGAGCACAGGCAGGCCCATGTATGTGGGTGGTTGATGCATTAGTGCCAAGGGTATGAAAACAAATGAAGAGTGCCAAAAGCAAACAAAGGGGTTTCATAATACATAGCAGTATCAATTAGGAAATACTCGACTGAAGAATTAGTACCTTGTTCGTGAACTGGAACTGAAGGGTTAAGCTTGGAATCAAGATTGGTCTGCGGTAAATAGGCAACAGGATGCTGCACAGTCTGTTCTTCGTCAACATAGTGGAAAATATCATTAAGCACAAAGTATCCTTTTTCCTGAGGTGCTAGGAAAAAAGTTTCTGCAAATTTCTTTCGTCCAACAAAATCCTGTGCCCGCACATAGCCTGAAACCATCACTAGAACTCCACCATTCCAAGATTCCAGAGAATGTGATGTATTAATTTCTAATTCCAGATATTTGAGCGACATAACAAGCTGGTGAATTTGCTGAGAAGTTCAAAATAAAAGAGAGAGAATCAAATACATGTTTGATCTATCATTTAGGAGCGATAAATATGCATAATCTACTCAGTTTCAATATCTTTATTTTATAATGTGTAAGCGAAACACTCCTATCGTATACCAGCATAGCAGATGCAGTTTGTCGAGATTTTCCATCAATTCGAAGCATGGTGCTCGCATCACTGTAAAATTGGTGTACAAAGTCGGGCTGGTTTTGTAGCATCTGATAGTACTGCCCCACAAAATATGTTCCCACCTACACAAAGTAAAGAAGTAATATAAGGGCTTGCCTTGAGTAAATCAAGGTTACAGTATGATTCAATATTCGGCACTAGAGCCCACACCTTGCCAGGTGCACAGATACCTGCTATGGAAATAATAGCATCAAGGAGCACAGATACGTTGCTATAAAAATAATAGCATCAAAAGGTGCATAGATAGTAAGTGGTTTCTTTCTAGAAGCACAGAGGCTGTGCTCACCACACTAACAGCCTATAGTGCAACCTACATGAGCTACAGGCAACTATACCTGGAGGATTGTATCAATAAAATCAATTTAAAAGAAAAAATGCCTTGTTGTTTAAACATGTTTTCCCAAAACTTGTGGTTCACTTGCGCACAAGATTATCCGGAGTTACATCCAGGTTAACTAAATCTAGTGAATCGGAAAAGGAGGAAAACAACTAAGGGTGAGGAGTTTTAGGTTTAAGAAAGAAAAGAAATATTAAAAAAGAAAAGTTCAAATTTATAGTGGCAATCAGTTATCATTCCATGTAATAGGCTAACAGGAATCGCTGGAGAATCGGATTCTCCATAGGGAGCGAATCGCGTACCGCAACCCCGTTCCAGACAATCCAAAAAGACATTTGACAGATGAGGAAGGAATTATAAGACCATAGATTGCCACAAAGTTGGTGTATATTATGAAGTGAGATTTTCCCTGATCATTAATTTGCATACTAGTTATAATAGTCGGGAATCATGAAGATTTTATTCTACCATTTTGCTAGTTGTTCATTTTTCCTATTTTCTCCATTCATGGAGCATTCACCATAACAGAGATTTGAAAAGGAGACGAAAATGGTTCTATAGCGAATTGCAAGTTCTCCTCAAACATATGACAGAAAAGGAGAACATAAAAATAAAAAATAAAGGCAGGAGAGTGAAAGGGGGGAGATACGGAGCTACTAAGGTCGCATTCGGAATACAAATCTTCCCAACACACAGATTCACAACCGCGTTTATACTAGGCTCTACATATCAGGAATTTACTTATTCCTTATGGTCCACTAATCCAACTATTATACCAAATATCTTTCGGAGTGAATTATTTAACCGAGTATGGTAAAAGTCCTAATGATCTAGGCTATTGCCTCCGCACCAAACTGTAGCATAATACCCTAATGCAGGACATTTAGGGTAAAATCCAAAGATTCAGATAAAATCCTTAATAATTGTTATTTTAGATACCCTCTAGCTTCGAATAACATTCCAATCAGACAACTTCGCTTGCCCGCGCACGCAAACATCTAAAACATACATTTCATTACCCTAAAAAAGATTTAAAAAAAACACACACACACACCCACATGCTGCTAAATCCAACCAACATCAAATAGAACGTACACCCTATCGAACAAACATCAAATGCAACACACACCATAGAAATTATGAGAATTGTTGTTACACCGACAAGCACACACCATAGGAATACGAAAATCAAATGCAGCACACAACCAGAAATGCTGCTACAGCCACCAAACCATTAACAGAAATCCTAAGATTCAGATAAAATCCTTAATAATCGTTATTCTAGATACCCTCTAGCTTCGCATAACATTCCAATCAGACAGCTTCGCTTGCCCGCGCACGCAAACATCTAAACATACATTTCATTACCCTAAAAAAGAACACACACACACACACACACACATGCTGCTGAAGCCAACCAACATCAAATCGAACGTAAACCATAAGAAATCACCGAACCAACATCGAATGCAACACACACCATAAGACATTATAAGAACTGTAGTTACACCGACAAGCACACACCATAGGTCTACGAAAATCAAATGCAGCACACAACCAGAAATGCTCCTACATCAACCAAACCATCAAATACAGCACCACACCATAAGAAGATAAGATAAAAAATGTCACCAACACATAAAACTGAATCAAATAAGACTAAACAAACAGTAAAACAAGCAAGGAGAGAGTAACAACACATAAACAAGGCGAAACCAATCCCCACAAGCACATATCTCTATCTATACATCTATCAAATCCACAATATCAACCAATATGTACGGATATGGAGAATAATAATAAAAATAAAGCAAAAACTCAAAAAACCTGTGCAGCCGTGACGGGCAGCGTAAACGCAGTGGCCATTGACGAAGCGGAAGCAAGACAGATCTAGAAACCCTTGGAGCAATCGAGATCTAGCGAGAGAAGGAGTGAAAAGGAAAAGGTAGAAGAGAGATTGAGTTTGAGAGTGGTTTTATCTATTGGAAAAGGCATGCGGATGAGTAAATGCTGTTGGCTGTGATACTAGGAGTAGGGATAAACCTTTAATGGAAATGGCGTGTTAGTACTATCTCTCTCTTCTTCACTGGGGCTGGCTGATAACTTGTATTGTACCGTACAGAGACTCTGTGGGAAAGGGGATAGGGGGAAAGAGGAAGAAAGCCAGAAAGGAGTCCGTCTTTTTTTGTGTTTTTGTGTTTTGGGGTTTTACACTAATTAACAGTTAAAAACACACTCGATCGATTTCTGTCAGCTCGATTACCAGTAAAACTGAGTAATCAGTGTGTAGTTACCAGTATTTGATATCCGTGTGTTTGTAATCATCGAAATCTGACCCTTTTTGAGGTGTCAGTATTTTTTTATATTAATTAATTACGTTCGTAATATTTATACTTTTGTTCACATAGTAAAAAATATTAATATTTAGATAAAAAGAGAGGTGTAGAAGATATTGATTCGAGAATCTTTTTATGGAAACGTTAAGGGGTTAAGTAGGTTTCATTTGTGGATGAAATGGGAAATTCATCATATTTGTAGGGTGTGCATTTAGTAAGCAATAGGGTTGTCGAGAGTTGCCACGCAATTTTTGTAAGTAACTGACGTAAGCTTCACACCTAACATGATGGGCTCAAACCTAGAAGTTAGAGCTACAAATATAAATTTGATTCTTTCTGACTTTATGGTATTTTATTACTGAACTTAAATGTTTATGTGATGTGTGATGCATCTCGTGAATATTTAATCTTCTATGATAGAGCAAAACCATAAAATGACACTTTTGTGAGAAAGCGTTACATACGGCATAATCAAAATATAGTCTAGAGTCTAGACTTGTTAGATTTCATAAGGCATACGGAGAGAAGGAGAGAGAGACAACGGGCATGGGAGCTTGGTAGAGGTCGCGATCGGCAACAGGGTTGGGGCGGAGCCCTTCGGACAGCGATAAGAGGAGGGAGGGGAAGATGAGCTTAGGCTTTTAGGTGTCTCCCGGCCCAATTGGAAGATTGCGGCCTAAAATATGAATCCACCCAAAAACCCATAATTGACCTATTTACGACCCAATTTAATTCTCATGGACTTAACATGCTATTGCATGATGTGGATGAATCTGCGGCCTTGTAATTTTATGGGTTCTTCGGTGACATAAAAAAGAGACAACCAATCATAGTTACTAGCGGGTAGTGGGGCCACCCATAATTACGTCAGTGAATTGTTTATACTTGAGTTTGGAGCACCTAGGATACAAGTAGCCGACAGGACTACTATTAGTCTATTCACTACAAGAATATCCATATTTACCGACGGATACCATCCGTCGGTAAATATGGAAGCGATCCGTCGGTAAATGTTTACCGACGGATCGGGTTTTTTTACCG
>JAQRGC010919932.1:0-10219 GCA_028659135.1 Plantago lanceolata | reverse complement strand
TCAAACCACCAAGATTCAAACCCTGCATTTTATGATTTACAACTCTATTTGTATCGCTGGATCAACTTATAATTGATTAAAAAAAAAAAACTAAAGTTCTTTTAGTTTTTCTTTTAAATATGGTATGACCAAAAGTTTAAGATCCGCGTGAAATAGACAACCGTTATCTATATTTTTCTTATTCAAGAATCAAGATGCTAGGTGATTGATTGATTAAAACAACTTTATATAATTACATCTAGCTCCTCATTACTCCATCATCTTTATATAATTACATCTAGCTCTTCAATTCAGTAATTCACAACAAACTTTTTGGTGGGGAACTGCCGAACTGGTGAAGCGTGGACAAGCTTTAATTTTAAATTTAGCCAAGCTTATGACTTCTCTAAAGTTTTGCATGTGCAAAGTTTGTATACAAATTTATTAATGCACATGCCCAAAAAAATTATTTGTTTTGATCTCTTTTTTCCTATAATTGTATAAAATAAACTAGGTGATTTGTAAAGTCAGATTTAATATAGTACATGGTTTTTATGGCGTGCAATCAACAAAACTCTATGGGCATTTGAAGTTTGAACGTCTTTTATTTTGTAAGCATGGTGTCGATATTCTTGATAAAAAATCTCGTTTCACTTGTTGAATTTTGAAGATTTTAAAATATCATTGAAGGAAACATTGCTACATTTTGTTAAATTTGAGATCGAATATAGCCTAGTGTAACGTTTTTATTTATTTGTGTTTTTTTAACCCATTTTACATTTTGTGGACCATTTTAATAATTTTATACACATCTAAACTTTTGTCAGTTTTGTGACACATTGAGCCAAAATTTGCGGGAAAGACTTTTGAATTCTGTGACATGATAACATGAATAAGACTTTTGAAGTTTTTGACACTTCAGCGTTAAAAATCATTTTCATGAAGTGATCGAGTGTGATACTTGAATATGCACATGAACCGGATATTGAGAGCAAAGTTTGGTCTTAACACAGTAATAATCCACAACTAAAAGGACACCAAGAGCAAAATCCCAAAAGTAGGTGCAAGCCAAAGACAAAAATTTAGTGACATGGGCACCCCCTTATTGGTGGAAACTTTTTGTCAAATACTACATCCGACTCCAGAATAGTTGCATTATTTTATCATAATAGATGTTCGATTAAAATCGCATAATTTTATTTTTGTTATCATTTTAAATAAATATATAATGAATTAATATTCTATCAATTGAGTTTATTAGCTCAAAACCTTGTAATAAATTAAAATAAAATATACCTCTCATTTTATATTGGTTAAAACAGATTGGATATTAACTACTCAGTATCAATCTACATTTTCAATGGCACGAACCATTTTGAATGATTTTACGAATTCGTACGAACTCCGATTTAAAGTGGACAACATCATACTGATAACACGTATAGTCATGTCATGCGTATCTGTGTCAACCGAAAGAGTTACGTTTCGATCAACCAGTGGTTGGATTGCCAAATATACTTTAATTCAATATTTAATTTATTTTTTTTGTGCTTAAAATTAAATGGTAAAACCGCAGAGGGATTACAAAAAAATAAAAAAAAATCCAAAATATGAGAAATAAAGATGAAAGGCAAGACTTTCCTAACCATTTCCATAATATAATATCCAATTTCTAATTCTACCACCAACCAAATAAAATTTTAAAATAATTCAACCAGAGAATAAAGAAAATCATGATATGGTTGATATTGCAGCAGCACCTTACACACACATACACACATACTCTCTCACCTTCCATTTCCATGAATGCTTACTTAAGCAAGTATGCAAGCTTTTAGAGAGAGAAAGAAGAGGTTTAAGAGAGGGTTTAGTTTAGGTCTACCAACTGGTGGTTACAAGATTGGCACTCAGTAACCAAACACCATCAGCAACAGCAAACAATCAATCAAGTCAAGCAACAAACAGTAACTACACCAACACCTTATATTTTTATCATTATTATTATCATTATTATTAGATTATTAGATTAGCTATACTCATCATAATATATGCTCAGTAAAAGTCTGTATTTCAAGAAAATGCAACCAAAGGAGAGTTGGAGATTTTTATTTTTTGGGTGGGTAATTTTTTCTTGAAATTCATTTATATAGTAAAAGGAAAAAGAACCCTTTTTTTTATAAGGTGTCAATCAATTGTAGGATACATAGGAAAAGTGGAAAGAAGATAGAGACTTTTTATTTATATGTATATGTGTGTGTGTGTGTGTATGTCTCACGTGGGAATAGAGATAGAAAGAGTTAGATGATGATGATGATGATGATGAATTGATGTTAAAAGAGGTCATAATTTTATTTTTTCTTCTTCTCATCTGAACTTTTCTGCAGCTGAAAAATTCTACTGCAGCAAGAGGGAGAGATAGTGACTTTACTTTCTTGATTTTGTTTAGTACTACTAGTACTACTGTAAAAATTCTGTGTCTGTAAAAGAGTGAGTGTTAGATATTGGGATCAGTTTGTCTGATTCAAGCTGCATCAAAGATTTGTTTATGTGGATCAAGAAGTTTGTGTTTCCCAGGAGCCACACAATTCCTACTGAAATTCAGGTTTGTAGTAGTACTAGTACTATATTTTAGTTTTGACTTGTGAATTGTGATTGTGTGTGTATACTTTTTTATGGGTAATTTTTCATTATCCTTATTCTTGGATTATGGTTGGATGTGTGAAGTGGATATCTTATTCAATTGTTACTTGCAGGTTGCTATCTCAATTCCATTTCAGTATCTTTATCTGTCAATTTTGGTCTTCCTTGAGCTTGATTGATGTCCATTCCCCTTCAAAATCCCTGTTTTTTTCTCTGTATTTTATGATTTTATCTCCTCTTAAAGATAAATGAGTTTCAAGAAAAACCAACTTTTACATTCTTGATCATGGATGTTGTTATAAATTGTTTCTTCACATTAAGTTCATGAATCTGTCAAGTCAAAAGTTTTGCTTTCTTGTTTGCCTTTTTTGGTTGGTTGTTTGAGGTTTATCTTGTATGTTATGGTATGGTAGTATGATTTCTTTCTCACATATGGTGGTGATATTTCTCTTTGGAATTGGCAGAATTTGTTGAAGATTTAGATTCCTCATCTTAAGAATAAGCAGAAGGGAGAAAATCTTGCACAAAAAAGTATATGGCCACATACTTCACATCATCAAACAATCAAACAGATGCAGCACCAATGCTCTACTTGAGGGATCATTATCCCGCTTCATCAGAAGCGCGGGATCTTCCAACGAGCAGCACGATGTACATGAACTTCTCGTCCACATCGGGATCATACTCGGACGCATTGGCTGTGAATTCGCAAAGGCAAACCAACTACATGGATATGGAGCCTGCTGGAGCCTCAGATTCTAGTGCATCACAAGTTCTGTTAAATTTCGGAGGCCAGAGGACCGCAGAGGCTGACTTTAGTAGAAATGACATGCTATTGATGAATCCTGGGCCTTCTGGTGTTCTTCAATGCGTTCCGAGTCAAGGATTGTCCCTTAGTCTTGGTACACATGTACCATTATCGCCTCTCCAGTTTCAGAACACTAGTTTCTCCTTTGAAGATGATGGAAGTTTTCAAACTAAGCAGGCAAGGGATGACGATTACATGCTGTCCAGTGTCCCCGTAAGCAATGTGGATGCAAGGAAAGTTGATGTGTCTCCGTATGGCATGGCAGGCGTTTCAAGAGCTGTTCCGAATTCTAAGTACTTGAAAGCAGCTCAAGAACTGCTTGATGAAGTTGTTAATGTCAAAAAGTCCATTGCGGAGCAAACTGTCAAGAAAGAGCCAACTAAAGTCGATGGAGCTTCGGATCCTTCAGGTGAATCTTCAGCCCCAGCTGAATCGAGTAAAAAGGAGTTGCCAGTTGCTGAGAAGCAAGAATTGCAGAATAAAGTGTCCAAACTTGTGTCCATGTTGGATGAGGTAAAATAATATGTTCATACTGCTTTTTATGTTAACATCTCATAATCGTTTTGCACTTAATTACTTGACGAAATGGCTGCACGAGTAGAATTCTGTGCCAGATCTTACTTGTAAAAGTGCATGATGCTGCATGTGTATATTGGCTCATGATGGTAGTGATTTTCTGAGCCAAAACAAACAGAGCTACCTAGTTTACGGAGCAAAACTGCTATCTGTGTAAAACTTTGATAATGAGCGGTTTCAAAAAAATACCTCAACCCCTGAAGATTTTAAATTGAGTGGGATGTCGGATAGGATAGTCTTTAGCTTGTTGCATACGAGGTATCATCTGGATATATTAAGCTCGTTTGATTTTGATTGACTCAGAATTATGAGTTTTGGTGATTCTACTAAGACAGTTATGGTTTATAACTGTCTGGGTAGTCATTTTTGTAGTGTAGAAGTAACAAGTAAACGAGAGGGAATGTAGGTTCTTAAGTGGAGAATCATGTTCAGCTAGAAAAATGTACAGATCTGGTGAATGCAGGGACTAAATCTTGAAACATAATGCAGTGAGAAAGTTGAGTGAAATAGGCGAGTGCAGATAGGAAACCTTTAAACAGTCAAGTATATTGGACTTGGAAACAGAACAATTCAGTAAAAGGCCTTATTAAAGGGACGGAGGTATCCTCATTTGTCTAAATTCAATTCTGATTTAAGATTTCTGGTTATAGGTTGACAGGCGATACAGACAGTACTACCATCAAATGCAGATAATAGTATCCTCTTTCGACACAGTAGCAGGAACAGGAGCAGCCAAACCATACACAACGCTAGCCCTTCAGACTATCTCCCGCCACTTTCGATGCTTGCGTGACGCAATAAACAGCCAGATTCATGTAGCGCGTAAGGGCCTCGGGGAAGAAGACTCTTCTCTGAATGAAAAGGGAGTCGGAATATCCCGACTGCGGTTTGTTGACCAGCAGCTCAGGCAACAGAGAGCCCTTCAGCAACTTGGCATGATGCAACAGCATGCATGGAGGCCACAAAGGGGACTTCCAGAATCCTCTGTTTCGATCTTAAGAGCTTGGCTTTTCGAGCATTTTCTCCACCCGTTAGACACTCATAACTCTGTTTCCATTTTTTTCTTTCTTTCAATTCTACGTTCTTTTCCTATCGGGTTGCTTATATAAATGTACTGTTTTTATGGTTTCGTTCTGCAGATACCCGAAAGATTCGGATAAGATCATGCTAGCAAGGCAGACTGGTTTGACAAGAAGTCAGGTAAGATGAGGTTCTTTTCCCAGTTTAGTAACTTTCATTTGGAAGGGTTCAAGTTTGAGGGACCTTAATCTGCACCTTGCTCACTTTACCCCATATACTTCTGTTAAATTGAATCATGGCTGTTCAAATCAAACGTATGGCCTGTTTACAAAAACTTGGATATTGGTGAAGTGAGTAAATGAAGCAATATCTGTTAAAGATGTGCTGAGAAATAGAGATTCCAAGTGATGTTATGAAGATCACCTTAAAAATCAGTCTTTTCATATTATTTTAAGCTTTAGATTATCATATTCAGGTATGGAGAAAAGTGTTTCTGCTTATTCACATAATCTTTTGCAAACAGCCACATAGTAGTAAGAAATAACCCTTCAAACACCTCTACATCTTTAAATTTTAGATCTAATTGTGTCTTGCTCAGGTCTCAAACTGGTTCATAAACGCACGAGTCCGTCTCTGGAAGCCAATGGTTGAAGAAATGTACAAAGAAGAAGCTGGTGATGCCGAAATAGAATCCAACTCCTCATCCGAAACCACACCAAGACCCGTAAAGAACACAGATATAAAACCACCTGAAGAACAAGGAGAAAATATTCGACACAATACTACTACTCCCACGGGACAGCCTTTTCAGTTAAACTGCGATCAGGCGCCCAACCTAGAAATGATGGGGCCAGATGCAAATCCAAGTTTCCAGAATCTTCTCAATGCAGACCCTCAAAGTGATAGATTTATGTACCACATGTCTGAGCTGGAAAGATTCGGAAATGGTGGTGGAGTTTCACTCACGTTGGGATTGCAGCAGGGCGAAGGTGGTGCCTTAACCATGGCAGACGGTACAGATCATGGTTTTAGTTTAAGGGACTTCTATAGTTCTATGAAAGATTAAAGAATGAACCCTTTTGTTGAGGTAAAGGTAAGAAACTATAGCTATTTGTCTATAAGAAGATTTGTGATTGTATTATAGGAAAGATTGGTTGGACAGGAAGTATATTTGTAAAGATAGTATAATGTGGGTTTACTATGGAACCAAAAACAGTGAGATTTTGATGGGTATAGCAATAAGACAAGCCTCTGTTATGTTGTTTTTATGGCAATTTTTATTTGTAAAACACAGTTTGGATTCTCTGTGGAGTTAGTTTATGCATATTACTTCACCAGAGAAAGATTACAACTGTTGATTTGGTCGATCTGAACAAGAGCAAACTTGGCATCTCATCGAACCTGCACCTGATAAGAATCAGAAACATTACCTCTTGAAGAGAGCAACAACATGTTCAGTCAACCGTGCAGTTCCAAGGAAGTCGTCACCACAGTCATTAACATTCACTTTGTCCAAATTGAGTCTTTGTGGACCACTCGACTGATCCCACTCGAACCACAGTTTGGATATGGACTCTTTCCTATAGCAGGTGGCATGATCATCTTCTTCTGGTGTTCCAGAAGCAACCTGCCTGTAATTGTAGACCTTTCTAACCTGACCAGGTCTAAATGCTCGCCCCAAAGATTGCCTAGTCACAGAAGGATTGCAATGAACGTCCAGCATGAGGACGCGTGAAGCCCCAACTAAAGAAATTCCTTCACCGCATGCTTTAATGGAACCAAAGAACACTCGAGCATCAGGTGAGTTATTAAATTTCTCCACTGAAGCGTCTCGTTCCCCACAATCTGAGCGAGTCACCGGTGATCATGAACATCTCTTGTTCAAGGGTGTAACCCTTCAATTTAGTAGTCAGTCTCACAAAAAATTTGAGGGGCTAAACACTAGTAGCTTCTAACCGCTAGATTCACAAAGGTTGAGAAGATTGAGATAGAAGTTAACCTTTACACCTTCCCTAACATTAAAATTCTGCGACGGGTCGGTTTTTTCATCAGCAACCAGATCTTTTAAGGCTGGATGCAGGTAAATACGACTAGCTTTCGGAGTGAGTACAAACCTACTGTTGCTCGAAGAATTCAACAATTTCAGTTCTTGTTCTTGCTTCTTACTGACATGAAGAAAAACAGAAAAATCCACAAGACCAGGGAGTTCATGCATCCAGGCTATCACCCTTGAAATAGTGCAAAACACGCCATGTCATTTCCCTCAGATCTGGTATCACTACCATTTTCCGTTCATGGTTCTTATCTTTTGTAAGAGTATTCTATCAACTGAAAGAACCCTCTCTTTTTGTTGGTAGTTTCTACCTTGCTCAAGATACTCCTCTTTATTGCTTGCGAAGTCTCCATTTTCAGGAACCTCGGACGAACAAGATCCAAAATGTTGAAAACTTCCTCAACATGATTCTGATTGACGAGGGTCAAATCTGGCAAGTCGTGTTGGGTCGGAGTAGAACGCGCGCGCATGAGCTCATGGAGTGTCACGCTCTTGTAAAACTCTAGATCTTGAACTTTTTCAACGTCCTCTTTTACCTAAACTCTGCAAAAAAAATCAATGGAGTGTGTGTGTGTGAACCGACCTACCTCAGTCAGGCCGGAATTCTGGACTTAAACCCGAGAAAGAGCCGTAAAACCCTTTCTGGAACAAGTATCGAGTACTCTGTGTATATGTGTATGATAGAGAAAAATCAATTACCTGTCCTTGAAGATGTTTGGTACTATTTATAGATGTACAACAAATATATATGTTACAAGTCGCTTTCAAGGGTAATCAGGTCTTTTCACACATTGACCGCCTTAAAACATCACTTTCAAGGGTAATTAGGTCTTTTCACTCAAGAAAAGCATCTTTCCGGAATGTCCCACATTGTTCCTTCACCTAACCCAATGGGAACTTTCTAGTGTCGCTCCTTTCGAGCTGAATGAGTCGGACAAATGCTCGTTGGATTTCTACTCGCAGATTGAACCACTCGGAATAGGGTACTGACGTAGCAACCCTATTCCCGATAAGGTAATTTGTCTGAATATAAAGTTCTTCCTTCCTTTGTTAACTCTGATTAAGATCGAGTCGGTAGACTACTCGACTATTGGCTCGTTACTCATAGGTCATGATGTACGGCTCTCTGAAATCTCCGTAAGTGGCTTTAATTCGTAGGAGACATATTTTCATTATAAATATAATTTGATGAAGAAACATTAAATGATGTTTGAATATAAATGGATAAATAAAATTATAATAATGAATAAATGTATGGATATATTCATTTTAAATAATATAGGTAAAAATTGACAAATTTAATTATATATGTCGACACTCTAAGTACGCTCTCGCTCTCAATTTATTTTGGATTTGATGAATCACGCTCTCGCTCTCGCTTTTACTCTAATTCTCGCTCTCGCTCCATATGACTTAGGTTAGAACAATTCCCTCCAAAAACACATTGTTACATGATGTTCTGCCTGGACTTAGATTAATATCAGAAATCACATTTGCTCACAAAAATGATCGGGAAAAAACACCCTGAAGTTTCTCTTCTTCTCGAAGTACCTCAAATATACTATACCATAACCTATAAGGAATACAATTACAGTAACAATAGTATCAAAACTTGTACTTACTCTGTCTCTCTATAAGATGTCCATTTGATATGTTGACTTTTTTTAACTTCTGTTTGACTCCAAATTAATCTTAAATCGTATCGAAAAAAATATATTTGAACATATATTATGAAAGTGGAAATCTTATATATTCATAATATAATTTTCAAAATTACATTTTCGATGTGAATTAGGATTAATTCGGAGTCAAACGGAGGTTAAAAAAGTCAAAAAATCAAATTGGCGACTTATAGAGGGACAAAGGAAGTATGAAATCAATTCATCATTCCTTCTTATCAATCCGAGCTTGTGCATTTCTGATGATGATACCAGTGGAAAGGTGAAGACTAAAGAAATTGAGCCGTCTAAGCATTTTTTGGATAATCAAAGCCTCTGTTTATCACTCCTACTTCATTATTCTGGAAATTAAAGCATTTCTCAAATAAAGTTCGTCTAATCTGAATGATTGTTTCTCAAATGAATGATGACGACAAGAAATTCATGACGATTGATGGCGGATTTCAGTGTTGAAGAAGAACAGAGACAAATATATAACAAAGAACAGAGAGGAAGAGAGAAAAATTAGGGATTTTGGCTTATAATTTGGGAATTAGGGATTTGAGTGTTAAATTAGGTTTTTTTGCCCGTTGCAATTCGTCTCCGGACTTTGTTCAATTCGTTGGTGCTAACTGCTAAATCACCTACAATTTGTGTCCATGTCACCAAATAGGACCGTATTTGTTTGTATAAAAATACGGAAGACCAAAAGTGAAGTTGACCGGAAGTCAGAGGATAAAAAAGCAATTTTCCCGGATCCCCTCACTATGCATATTGGGAGGGCCATAAATTACCTAAACCCTAAAACACTTTCATCATTCATGCAAACACGCAAAGGTTCTTGGTCTCCGGCGATTCAGAATCATGCACAGAAGTATCCTTTACCATATCTAGCTAATTTTCGTTCTTTCAATATCTTGAATTTCTGTAAGAACTTGAATTTCAGTGGGGATATATTATATGTGTTTGGATCGATCATCGACCTCAATGAATCATGATATTTTGCTTAGAATAATAATTAAATTCAGGTTTCATGTTTTGTATTCCTTTACTCTTCGCTATATAGAGTTTGCAGATTGTTTGGTATACAACACTGAGGAGGAATATCAGCATGAGGATGGGTCATTCGAACACGTTCGATGCTCACAATTCTGTATATTTATATACTGAATCCACATATATGTTTATGTTTACTGAATCCATGTCTATTCTTGCAGAAATGGAATAGACTTATGCATAAACTCGAGGAGTTGCATTTACTCGAGGGCTCCCCTGATGTTTTCCCTTCTGACAAAGTACTTGAGGAGCATCTCCATCCTTTAGGCAAGTCATCAACTAGTTTCATATATTTTTGCCGAGCTGAGTTTAACATTGTTTTTGTTTACTTCGTGCATACTAATTTTAAATATATGATGTTTTAGGTTTTTTACCATTTGAATTTTCAAATGAAAAATACATATCATGTTTTATATTTTTCAAGAAATA
>JAQRGC010918596.1:0-11073 GCA_028659135.1 Plantago lanceolata | reverse complement strand
CAATTGTGCAAAGTTTTACAAAACACGAAGTACATCCATGCAATTTATAAAACACAAGGTACATCCGTGCATATTTCGAAAAACACAGGGTACATCTGTGCATTTTTCCCCGTTTTTTACATTCATAAGACTGGACCCAATCGAACCGAGTATTTCTTTATTATTGGTGCAGAAATCAAAACATGTGGTCTACGTCTTCTAAGACACAATCTCCAATCACTCTCTCTCCATCATCACTTCAAAACCCTGCTACCAAATCCTCCTCATCACCACCACCACCACCACCATCACCACCTTCACAGGAGAGTTAGTTACTGTAGTTCGTTAGCCACCACCACTAACTTCTATGGCGGCCGAACTCTCAGTCGTCTCCACTAGCTCCCGAGCCGTCCTGCATTTCAGCCACACTCCATTCCTCGCCCCCAAGCCCAATTTCCTAATTCCACGGAGAATTGATGGCGTTTTGAGGTTCCGGAGGAACAAGCCCAGTTTGACGGTGTGCTTTATGCTCACGGACGAGAAATTGGAGGTTGGAGGTGGTGGTGAGGAGACCGTGGCCGCCGCTCGCTTGGCGGAGAAGGTGGCCAAGAAGAAGTCCGAGAGGTTTACTTACTTGGTTGCCGCTGTGATGTCCACCTTTGGGATTACTTCCATGGCTGTCATGGCTGTTTATTATCGATTTGCTTGGCAAATGGAGGTACTAATATAATACTGCATATTATTTATTTTATTTTATTTATTACTTCGTCTTCGAAAAAAATGTTTTCAGTTAAGTTAAGTTAAGTTCAGTGGAGATTATTTTTATTTTTCTCGTTATTTAAAATACTTTGAAATACAATGTTGATTGTTGAAGTAAGTGCTGACTGATTTGTTTTTGCAGGGTGGAGCAGTGTCTTATACAGAGATGTTTGGTACATTTGCTCTCTCTGTTGGAGCCGCTGTAAGTTCCATTTCTACTATGGAAATATCAAATATTCATTATAGCCATAAAATTATGTTGTTTTTTACGCAATTGGACTTTGTTGCTCTCTCTGTTTGGATTGTCTTTCAACAAGTGTTTGGTTGGGTTGAATGATTTCCGTTTTTCGGATATTCTGTTTTATTCGGTAACTTTGGGTTTGGGTGTTGATTGGTGGAATTGAATGGACTCAGGTGGGGATGGAGTTTTGGGCAAGATGGGCTCACAAAGCGCTGTGGCATGCTTCACTATGGGATATGCACGAGGTTGGTTTCGTGTTGCCTTCAAATGCTTTATTGTGTTCAGTTTCAGTTCATAGCAACTTCAACATTCAGATTTTGTGATTACCAACCTGACTCTTGGTGTTCTTTAGAGGTTGACGATTTCTTCGTTTACATATACTAATATACTATGTAGTTTCGAGGTTCTTCTAATTCTAAATGAATCGATTTGTAGTACGTACTACCTCTAATTGATCACTAGTGAATTCTTGGATATTGATAGTTGAGTGATCAATTATTAATTCTGCTACGGCACTGAGTTGTCTGTTTATGTAGCAGAAAAGTCAAACCATAGTTCAGCTTGTGTTTTAATGAATTGCAGTCTCACCACAAACCAAGAGAAGGACCATTTGAGCTTAATGATGTGTTCGCGATAATAAACGCAGTTCCAGCAATCGCCTTGCTCTCGTACGGCTTCTTCCACAAAGGTTTCCTCCCTGGCCTCCTCTTTGGTGCGGTATGTTCACTGCTTGTTTCATAGTCCTACTCTTTTACATAAAGTTTCATAGTCCTACTCTTTTACATAAATGGTGTTCTGGTAGTATATGTACACTGATCAAATAATGGCATTTTTTAAATTAGTTATCCATAATGATCATAATTATGAAAAAAGTGTAGAAGTTAACGAGTTAACTTAAGATAAAACATAACAGTCTTACAAAGGGTATGAAACATTAATACAGGACATCATTTATTTGAATATTGATGGAGTATTGTGTAGCACCCTGAGCTACATTTTGTTGTTAAGTACAGTAGTATTATCCCCGAAAGGACGCATTTGAACTCCTTTGGCTCCATATTATAACTACAAGCTAAGAGGCTCTTGATGTTAAGTAAGAGGTGGGTGCATATTCGAACATTTGCCTTGGAAACTAAGCAAATAATTGGGGAAGACCACCCTGTTGCTGGTGTGCAAGCTTTTAGAATCTAAGAAAGATATGCTCATTCGTGGTTTAAATTAAAGGTATGGGCACTCGTTATAAGTCGAATGCATAATGTTGTGATGTAAATGTTTGATGTTTGGATCTGTTTAGTCCTATGAAGCAGTATAGCATTGACTTAGATAATGAGTGAAGAAACTACAAGTAAAAATCCATGTTCATTGCACATGGCCTTTTATTTATTCACTGCCTTCCCAAACTATTCACTTCTGGTCTACGCAAATCACGATAAAATACCAATTTTCTGCAGGGTCTGGGAATCACGGTGTTTGGCATGGCGTACATGTTCGTGCATGATGGTCTCGTCCACAGGAGATTCCCTGTGGGACCCATTGCCGACGTACCATATTTTAGAAGAGTAGCTGCGGCTCATCAGGTGGGCTGTCATTATTTTTTGCATCTCAAAGGCTTAAACTAATTGTATTTACTAAGCTAAACAAACAGCTAGATCTAAAGACTGCCATGTTCTTTTGTACTACTACATAGTATGCAAATGCCAAATCTGACTGGCATGTTGATTTGATTTGATTTTGGTGTCTGGCATTTCAGTTGCATCACTCGGAAAAGTTCGAAGGAGTCCCATACGGACTGTTCCTTGGACCTAAGGTTGACATTATAACTTTGTGTTCATTAGCTGTTCATTATTAAATGGTTTAATAATACTCTGTGCTGTCCTGTGTCTTTGGCAGGAGCTTGAAGAAGTAGGAGGGTTACCAGAGCTGGAAAAGGAAATTAACAGGAGGATTAAGTTGTCCAAGGGGCTGTGATATCTAATCACTGGGATATAATTTGGATTTTTTTTCCTTCTTCAGAAGATTTAGATGTATGAACTGCAGAGAGTTTAGTAATGCTGATGAAATGATGAGATTTTGATTCCTGGGGCTTAAAAAAGCAACATAAGTACATACATAACAGGTGAAATACAATAACTATACTGCAGTCTGCAGAGTATGCCATATACATCGAAGTTACTTCTCAATGTCTACGTAGCTTTTCGTACTTCAAATCAGACACCAGCTTCCCTCGCCCCGTTACAGTGAACATGAATGTAGGATGCTAATATGCTATGTTAATAATTAAAACATGGAGTGGATATGCATTTGTAGTAAATATGTATGAATGAAATATGCCACATTTACTTGATGACATTTTCCTTTGGAAAATGGCATGCATTCCATATACGTGTGTTTAGACATAGTTGTAACTTGTAACTCCTCTGGTGATCTCACATTTAGTTTGCACCCTCAGCAGAAACTGAATGATACTGGACTGACTTACAGACATGGGAAATATCCACTTTACCTCCCTGAAAAATCACACGCTACAAAAGAGTGCCGATTTCAACTTAAAAAACATACAGCCTAGTCTTTCATTGATGCCTGCTCAAACAAAACAACATAATCCACAAAACCCGAGCCAGATAATGCTACTGCAGAACTCCAACTGTCCTCACCCTTGCAATCCAGTAGTACGAAATTGCACAAACTTAGTCGCTGTACACAACTATACACGAATATTTTGCATGCAGGGGTAGGTTGTATATTTAAGATCTACTATCATCTAAGACGGTGATTCATTAAGGTGCACAACATCAGCTTTCCTAGGGAGAGTAAGCAGTAACAAGGCTGAGCTGCAAGCATTACATATGGGGCTTAAAATATAGTATAGCAGTTCAAAGAACACCATTTTCACATTCAGCATATGATTCATATGAACAAAGGCCAGTTCTCTGCCACTTTAGTAACTTCGGATCATAAATATCCAGTTCTTCCATACGAAGATCTCCTTCAGTTATTACGGATCAGAATCAAACCGGACAATGTATAAGGCCAAAACAAGTAAAATTAAGTCATGTGATAGTAAGAAAGTAATGCAGCACACTTCAATACACACTAGCGGCATAAAACTCTGATAGATACTTAAAGTAGTCCTAGTCTTGCCAAATGCACCACCAGCCTTAAATATACATACTGCAAAAGACCTCAGTACAGCACCAACTTTCCATTTGGTCTAGAAACAAAATATACTACATCTTTCGCAAAATAAAAAACAACAGCCATTGAAATAGATCTCTAAACATTTCAACATGTCAAGAAGTAGGGCATGTGACGATCCCTCCAGGAGTTACGCCAAGAGATCGGCCTCTTAATCACTTGTTCCTGCATAAAATCGAAACAGAACAATGATATTAACTTGATGTACAGCCAATATTTTTATCACCATCCAATAATGTACATTAATCTGATTCTTACATCACTTAGAAGTAAGAAGGAAGTCGCGCGGCTGCATCATATGTATAATTTCACCCATTGCAGGCCTATTTTCAACCTCAAAGTCCACACATCGCAGAGCAACGAGCACTAATCGCTTGAGTTCCTTCATAGAAGGGAACTCGGGCAACCTCGGGTCAATTATTTGGTCATAATTTTGCTCCTCAACCATTGATTTGAGCCAATCAACCAGATATTCCTAACAACCACAAAATCCTTAGTTTTCAAATGCAATTGAAACAACATAATTTCTTGAAAGATATGTGGTTATGAAGTAAGAACCTCTTTTTCATTGACAGTGCATACTGTGGAAGTTTTCCCTGATATAATCTCTATTAAGAGTATCCCAAAGCTGTAAATATCGCTATTCTCACTGCGAACACTTTCAGGAGGACTATAACTACATACCAGAAAAGGTAAAAGTTAAAATAATACAAGTATAAGTTGAAAGTAATATTTCTGGAACATGTTTAGAGAAATCGAATTACCCTGAATTTCCTCTAGGAGACTCTAAGTCAGGGCTCCACTCAGGGGCTAAGAGCTTGGCAACACCAAAATCGGAAATCTTAGGGTTCCATTCTTGATCAAGCAGTATGTTGCTTGATTTTAGGTTCTGATGGACTATTGCAGGCTCAATATCCTCGTGTAAGTAAGCCAATCTGGAAAAACAGTAAGATGGAGTTACAAAAATCAAATTCGAATAAATGAAACTTGTGTTATGTGAAGAAAAAGGCGATACCCTTTTGCAGTTCCTAAGATTATGTTCATGCGAATGTTCCATGTTAAGGGGCTGTGATCGTTTACACAATGGTTAAGCCACTCCCTGAGGTTCCCATTGTCAATATGCTCATACACAAGCATCCTGATAAGTACATCAAGACAGGCACATATAAGTTTTAGAATAAATTTATCAATCAAATCCAGTGAATTTCCAGATAATCGAAATACCTACCTGTACTTGTATGTTTCGTCGACACAATATCCTATCACCTTAACCAAATTCTTGTGCTTGATCAACCACATCTCTTCGACTTGTTTAAGAAATCCACTTACGCTCCTGTCAAATCGTATGAATGTTCACATACACATCAAGATAAGAATATATGAATGTGAACAACAAAAAAAATAGTATACCTGTTACTAATGTAAAAATTCTTGATAGCAACAAAGGAGCCACAAGTCAATACACCGCGATAAACCACACCATGATTACCTCTCCCAATCACATTCTCTTCTGTGAACCCATCCGTGGCTATCTCCATCTCGCGCATGGAATATTTATTCACAGAGCCAAGTTCTGTATTATTAGCCCCATCAGAAGCAGCTCCGTCATGATCCGAAAACGTAACCTGCTCCTTCGGGGTTCTGACGCTCATCTCCCTCTCCCAACCATTCCGCGATAGCAACCTCCGCTCGGAGGCAAACCTGTTGCTACTCTGAACATTCTTAGATATTTCGCCGCCGTGATGAGACTCCAAATTAGGCCTAGCAGAAGCAGAATGCATAAGCTGGCCGTTAGGGTATCTGACGCTGCTCATCTGCCTATCCCAAGCATTATTCTGCGAGAGCGAGCTCCGTTGGGAGGCAAACCTGGTGCTAGCATGAACGTTGTTGTTAGATATGGGCAATGTGGTCCTCTTTCTTCTACAAGTCTTCCATAAGAAAACCGTGACGACGATGATGAGGAGAAGTAGAACAGCACATGCAACAATGAGCACCCATAACTTGAGTCCAAGAAACGATGTTCGCGTCGACAGGGTCTTGGACAGATTCTTGCCCAGGGATGAGATGCTAAAGGTCGTCATGATGCAGAGAGAGAGAGAGAGAGAGAGAGAGAGAGAGATGAGACTCAACACAACATAACGGTGCTCCAAATTTAAACAAACCTAGCTACTCAGTTTTCATCACAAACCTGTTTAAATCTGGTTTTGGTTTTCGACTTTAAGCAGGACTCTCCTTGTTGATTTCAAATAAATCTGCCCGGTCACTTTGTTTTTTATTTTATTTATTTTTTCCTTTTATTTAGTTTAGTTGTTATTTTCGAACCTGTTTGTTAGTCTCTTCTTTTCTTTCTTTAGTAACCAGTTACTATATTTATGGAATTTGTTTGTGCTCGCTTATTCAGGTTAGTTCTCTGTTTCGGTTTTGCTAGTTGCTGTTACTTTATGCCAAGGGCGCGTAATCAATTCAAAGGATTGTTGCTGCACTTGAATGTGGCCGTCGTTTTTGTACATTATGGACTTATGGTGATACTTCTGTCATCAAAACATGGTACTGATCACCATTTGGAACTGTTTGTACCGGTTGATAAATTGGTTAGTTTCTGGATTAGTTCAGGTAATTTAGAGAATTTTTACAGGTTCACAATGTTTTGCTTGTGATAGAGATGGAGCTTCGATAAGAGTGGTTAAACTTGGTAAAAAACTGTATGGCTGTAACTCTTTATCATAGAAAAGATTTACCAAGACAAGTGGGTACGAGTTTTTAAAACTAAGTCAATGACGCGTAATTCTGGTTTCTGGGTTTTAACTTAATTTTTAGAGAGATAGATAGAGGTGAAGTATCCACAGGGATCGGAGGAAATTATAAAGTCTGGACTCTTCTTATGACTGGGCAAAAAATGCTTTCTTGGTAGAATGGAAAGCTAGCTTGAGTTCTGCGTTGATTAGGCCCAAATGGATTTCATTCTGTTTTATATGTTTTGATTAATAGGTTTGATTTTGTGATGGTGATTGTTTAATGGCTGTAATGCAGCTTCATTGTCAGGTTCTGAAGCTGGGGCTTACTTTTTTATGAAGAATATTTGATCAACATGTATGCCAAGTGTTGGGAACTGAGTCGTTCTTCTGAGATTTTTGCACAAATGGATCACAAGAACATTGTTGCTCCTAGGAGTGCTCTTGTTTGCAGGTCATGCGAGTTCAGGTTTGTTTGTGTGATTTCTGCCTATATAGGTGCTCTTGATTTGTGGAAAAGTATTCATGGGTATTTTGTGTAGGAATTTGGATGGAGAAAATGCTGTTGTAAAGACTTGTTTGAGTTTGAAGGAGTAGCAGCTGGTAGCAACTATGGTAATGTTATGTTGTATCGCAATGAGGCTGCCATATATCAGCAAGGCCGCCTTATTCAGCCACCGATGTACATTCCAGGGGAATCAAGACATGGCATTCATGTCTAAGCTCTTAGCTTGGGGTAGATCTTTTGCTGCCTGTACCGGCCCTGCGTTTTACCATGGGATTGCAAGCTGATGAGAAGCCTCTTTGTGGTCGGGTGCTAGAAAAGTTCATATGGGTAATCTTTAGCATGAACGTTTGTTGTTGTATATACACCCTTGCATATGCATCGTGTATGTTTGCTGCTTCTATCACTCACAAAATACAAAGTTAACGTTCGTTGCTACTTGTTTCTGGAAGTAAAAGGAAGAGCACAACTCTTAGCGGACGTATGAAGACGGTGACATTTGCAATTCTATTAAGCGCATGCTAGCATTTAGTGTAGGTTAATTTTGTAGTACTTCATTTTTGTGTATACATAGGCTACAGTAGGTTCATTCTTTTATACTAATTCATGTACTGCAAAGCCATAAACATTCTAAGGTGTGGAATTTCTTATGAAGAATAATTTTTTTAACAGAGATGCTAAATAGACAGATGTTTGAAATAGCTTTGAGCACATCGGTGAATTTGATCAATATGTATGCCAAGTGCTGGGAATTGAGTCATTCTTGTGAGATTTTTGCACAAATGGATTACAAGAACAGCTCCTACGAGTGCTCAATTTTAATCAAGTGTGTGGTTTGGTGATTCGGGAGGGGAGTCAGAGGAACTCCAAAGGCAGTCTTAACATTGCTGAGCGAACTTCTATCGAATCTGCTACTTTTGCAGTCCAAACACAGAGGAAAGGCAGATCCAACTTGCACTGCTCACACTACAATGTTGATGGACCGGACATTTCAGATTAGAGAAAAGTGATATAAGCTACTAAAAGTTTGTATTTAAAAGCTTTTATGCATGTGACTAAATTCAGGTATCTTCACCAAGAAAAGAAAAAATAAAATCAAATCCCTTGTTAATTCTTTGCCATAACATTCAAATTCTCCCCTTCTTGATCATAAATAAGAATCAGTGATGATATGCTAAATCATCAAAGAATCTCAAGATCGTAGAATAACTCTGAACTTCCATGCCTTTTCCAGTAAAAATATTAAACATAATTACTGTATGTTCCCGGTATCATTAATGAAAATCATATGCCTTAACTAGTACATATACTATCTGATGATTCATCATCAAATTAGTACCATTTGTTACAGTGACACAGAGACTGATGGCTTCATTATCTTGCTTATTAGTAACTCTGTTGATTGTGTTGAGCATTTCTTCGTCTAACATATACTGCATTTCTTCTGATTTGAATCAGCTTGGATGGGATACAGTTTATGGAGTCGAGGTGGTGAATGAGTTTCCTCATGATCCTAAGGCTTTCACTGAGGTAATATTCTGATACATTCATTTGAAGATTCATGTTCCATTTTGTAGTCTCTTCCTACTTGTCCGGGTTGTTATGGGATGTTTTAGTCTCCGGAAAATCATACATTGGGCTTGTTTTATTTTGTAGGGGCTTTTGTACGGAGGAAATGACACCCTGTTTGAATCAACTGGACTTTACGGACAAGTTAGTTGTAACTGCTTCCTAGTCTTTCTTTTACAATGCTGTCATGATCACAGATGTGTATGCCATGTGCTAACATAATTTTTCAAATTGTAGTCATCTGTTCGGAAAACCAATCTTGTGACAGGGGAGGTATGCCACGGATCCCATGTTATAATTTCATTAAGAGTTTCTCAAGTATTATACATGAAAAATCATAGAACAGCTGAAATGTTTGTTATAAACTGCATGTATTGTTATTAGCACAACGAGACATACATCTACAGTCTAGCTTTTATGTTTGTTCCGTGCAGATTCATGTCATTGAGAAAATGAATAATTCTTACTTCGGGGAAGGTTTAACTCTTCTTAATGAAAGGTCTGTGCAACCATTTCATCAAGATATTTTCATATGTTTAGTTTTTATTATAAATAAAAAAGCATGAACGGAAAGTTTATTGTAAATGTTACGATTTGTGATACAAATCATCATATTAGTACAACAGTGTTTATTGTAAATGTTGATTAAAACGTAGGTTAAAAATGATACCTTGGTTTACTTACGCAGTTATCTTTGTACTTTTGCAGGCTATTTCAGGTTACTTGGATAAACAAAACTGGTTTCATATATAACCGAGATAACCTAACTCAAGTGTGTGCTTCACTGCATTCCTGCATGTTAATTATATTTGACAATTATGTTAGCTATTTGTTTGCATTCGATCCGGCTATCTTTTTTTGTCATTCTTGAAAACAAATAAGAGTTAAGTTATATATGATGTATACTGTGACTTACTTGCCTGGATATCTAATTCATGTAAATAGCTAGAGAGTGTTTAGTGCATGTTGTCTCAAGTGTTAATTTCCCTATCTTCCTTAGGTTGGGATGTTTACCAACCCAATGCGAGAGGGTTGGGGTTTAGCTACAGGTGAAAATATTATATACGGAAGTGATGGAACTTCAACATTGTACGCTATTGACCCTCAAACATTCCAAGGTTAGTATCTCATACCATCAATCTTCAAGATGTTCCAACACTTGGCCATGTATTGAACTTTGATATGGACTTCCAGTAATTTCTATGATAAGATATACCTACAATATCGGTTGTGTATAAATCTTGGTGTCAATAGAAGTACTCTAGTGTTTTGATTCTTCTGGTTTGAAATCAATGCAGTTGTCAAGAAGCACATGGTCACGTATAAAGGACTCGAGGTACATAACCTAAATGAACTGGAGTATGTGAACGGTGAAGTATGGGCAAATGTTTGGCAGGTACCAAAAACACACTTCACGGTTGCAACTTTCCATCTTCCTTTTACATCTATTTTAGATTTGCATAATCTTTTTTATTTGTTGGCAGAGGGATTGTATAGTGAGAATATCAAGCGAGAATGGAATGGTACTGGGATGGATATACCTTCCAAACCTAAGGTTTTATCTTTTAATTTATCCGTGAAAATTTTGTTCTTTTGTTCTGTTTTACAACACAATAAACATATGACTTCAACACAAACAACTAAGCAAGCTATTTTTATTGGTTATAGGGAAAGGTTAATGGCCACCGGAAGTAAGGTAAAGTCTTTCGGAATTGTTGGGTTCGTCTTTGCTTATATTTATTTGCATATTGTAAAGTTTAACCGTTCCACAAAATTTCAGCGAATTGATGTTTTGAATGGCATAGCATGGGATCATGAAACAAATCGTATTTTTGGTATGCTCATGTTCCTAGCTATTGTATCTGTTAGTATGAAACTGAGAATACACAACTTGTTTGAGAGAGAAAAAGCGGGAAAAATGCATGGATGTACCTTGTGTTCTGTGAAATATGCAAGAGTGTACCCCGTGTTTTATAAATTGCATGGATGTACCTTGTGTTCTTCAAAACTATGCAAACTTGTGCCAATCGTGGAGAGTGAATCTCACTCTCTCTTTATGCATGTGGGATTATGTCTTCATACATTTTCTTTTT
>JAQRGC010902833.1:0-10342 GCA_028659135.1 Plantago lanceolata | reverse complement strand
GGACTAGGGAGTATCACATATGTGACTGTTAATAGTGTCTATTATCCACATCACAGTAAGAGAAGTCTGTGAGAATGTAGTCATGCTCACACCTGTTCTGTTATTGGTTTCAGACTTTCAGTATTATTGAATGTCCGTATTTAAGAGTGGAATATGATCTGCAACTACCAATTTGCACAACTCTTGAGTCCAGACTTGTATTGAGAAGCAAAAGTTCTTATTACTCATCAAAGACACATTTTGTAGGAAATTCGATCTTCTTTTCATATTACACATACATTCTTCTTTTCTTTAAAACAAAAAAGTATTGAAAAAGCAAATGTGAATTGCACAAGTGGAGGCAATCCTCTCCTTTCCTCCCCCAAAGCTCAGTCTAATGTCAATTCAATTGGATAAGTTAACATACTACTATCATATATAGAAACAACTAGGCTATCCTTCCTTGACATTATGAGCGGATTATCCGGATTCGTGCTTATAGAGCTCCAAATGCACATCATCTTGCAACATCCATTTAAACAACTAAATGGTGATAGTAAATGTTTGTGCTTGTATAAATTTTACATACCCTTAAATATGCATTTGTATAGAGGTACATGTGGTGCGTGTGTGTACATAGTTATGAATCATAACAAGATAATCTATGAAACTATATCTAACAAGTAAATTAACACAACCCTGCTGCATCCTGATTTCCCTAAAACACAAACAGAAGACAGTTCAGTTGTTAGAAACCAAATCTCCTGAATCTGTATTTATGTGTCTGATCAATGATTGCAGGAAAGAGTAAAATCCCACCTGATGGATTACGCCTCTTCTTCCTCGTCGATGGCGAATCGTCTGTGGATACCACAAAAGATAGGTCAGTTTCAATAATTTTTAGTGATTTATGGGTTAATCTTTTTGAATAAAGTGATTCCATTATCATGGCACTGTTAATTTGAGTAATTCAGCGATTTTGTAGTTTCAAATTTTGATCAGTTCAAGCACACTATATATACAATATACTTGCCATGTTTACACTTCACACTATCGAGTCATAGAATATAGTTGTTTCAGATTTTGTTCAGTTCAAGCACATCACTATTTATCTCTTTACACTTTCCAGTCGATGTCATGTTTTCTGGATTCTGACTTTCTGCGAGCTATGTCTATGGTGGATTATACATTATGAATAGAGGGACACATATTGTAACATAACATCATGACTAATGGGAGTACTCAGTAGAGAGTATATCATTGTTATATTTTATCCCATGAGTCTACTGCTTAGGAACTTTGGCCAGACAATATGAATCGTAATTGGAAGAACAAATCCATTACATACTAAGTTGAGTGTCATAGGACTCTTTTCATATAGTATACATATACTGATAAACTTTGCATTCCTATTTATATCCTATGAAAACTGCTTGTAGGATGGTCACAGTTTGAGCCATTAGAAATGTCCTCTACGAGTTTCCTCTTCCGTCTATCTCTATCACCAAGAATCACTTCTCAGTTATACTGATAAAGAAATTGTGATTTTTCTTGATATAATTTTCTTATATATTTTACCGGTGTACTTTAGTAGTAATTCGTGGTGAAAACGGGCAAAAGAAAATGGAAAGGGGCATTCCTAATGGGACGGACCGACGGAGGGTATATCACTTTATGTGACTGTTAATGGTGTCTATCATCCACATCATAGTAACACAAAGTCTGGCTATCTGTGAAAATGTAGTCATGCTCACACCTGTCCTGTTATAGCTTTCAGTTTACTGAATGTTAGTGGAAGTATCTTGTTTGATGACATAGATGCTATGATCTGCACCCAACTAATGTGTGGTGTTGTGTTGGAGTGTTTTAGTTACTGGTTGGGAGAAAATAGATTTCTGTATTCATCCTGCATTATTATTTTTTCTTTTTCTATTTTCTTTTGATTTTCTAGGCAAGCACACTAGATGACTGAGAATTTAGATTTATTAGTATTCTGGTTATATAGACTTATAGTGATAGCACATGAAGATGCTACAAATTTTGTTCCTGTGGCTCCAAATTCCTTGCTTGATATCACAGTTATTTGTAGTGTCTTTTGCAATTTTAAAGTTCCCTTATATGGCTATATTCTTAATCAGTTTGATACTTATATAGTTCTATCGCTAGATGTGTGAGATGGATTAAGAAAGCATTTATAGTGGTTACGCCATATTGTATTTACAATGTAAGAGGGGAATACCCCTGTAGGATACGGTGTACCTTCAACATTTTCTACAAGTACACATGGAGTAATAGATTTCCTAGTAGGTGATGAGGAAAAACATCTGAGAATGTTCCCGAACTAAGGTCTCGGTCTCTCAGATACCATTTGCCTAGGTTACAAGCTAAGATAAGTACTGCACAGTGAGCAAGTTAAGCTAAGAAGCCCTATGAGATACATAGTAGTTTGAACTTTGAAGCTGTAAGCATAACTTTGAATTTGTTCCTGCCAAGTGTCTAGTTGTATTGTTGCCTGATCCAGGGAATTAGTATTTGCTCAAATGACATGCTCACAAACATGGAAACTCTTGCTTTAAACATCGGAACTGCAGAGTTCTCCTAAAGTAGACGCACCACGCACCTACACTTTCCTAAACAAGTCACGAGTTTAACATACAGTTAAAGAGCTTTGTCCATGGATATGGATGTGCTTGCACAACTGTGATTGTTGACATGTACTGTGAAGCAAAAGTTCTTATTACACATCAAACTCACATTCTACAGGAAATACAAACTTCTTTACATATTACTCATACATTATTCTTTTCTCATAAAACAAGAGAGGATTGAAAAAACAAAGTTGAATTGCACAAGTGGCCTTTCCTCCCCCCATAGCTTAACCGATGTATGATTGCAGGACACTAAATTCCACCTGTGGCTCCAACTAGGCAACATGAGCACAAGCAGAAGACCGGCATGTATGGAGCACCAGAATTGTAAATGCTAGCAATGCAAAACCTGTTATCCAGTTATGCATATACCATCCATAGACAGTGAACGTATCAGGTTCATGGTGCCGACATGACAACGTATCTGGCATCTCAACTTCCAAGCTTGCTGAACCATTCACGGTACCTTCTTTATGGTTATGGCCGTTTCTTTCAAGGTACGACATCTGTCTGTAGTTCTCGTTCTGATCGATGTAGTTAACTTCTTGCGCATATTTTGTTCTTACATACTTGATAACGGTGGTATAATAGTTCAACCCAAAAGCTATAGCAAGCGAAAAAGAAATAAAGAAAGGCTTCCACCAGTTTTTGCACTGATAAGATGATGGTTTCGAATTGGTGAGGAAAATGACCAGCTGGGATGCTACATAAAACATGGCAAGATGCATAGCTTTTGTTTCAAGAAACTGGATTTTCTTCTCTTGTTTGTGCAATATGAGTGACAGCTCGTTGTAATTCTCCCTGCATTTCTCCAGTGCTTCATGGATGTTCCTAATACCACCCCGCATGATACAAGTAGAAAATGAACCACTTTTTTTAGCAAATCCTCTAATATAAGTTGCAGCACACAATATTTGGAGTTAACCTTTCTATTGAGCTAAATAATAATTAGATTTATTTTTCGATACACTAGCTTGTTTCGCAAGAATCATAAATAACGACTTTTCAAAAAAACTTAAACCAAACATCTCACTGAACTTCACCATGTGAAATACCATAATCTCCCGTGTGTACACGCCCCCGTATGTGAGTACGTGTTTTTGCTCAAGCGGATGAAAGTGTGCCGACACACCAGTTTCCTTGAGCTGCACTCTTTTTTTTTAGGCAACACACAAGCTACCTTGGTCTTTAGGACTGGACGAATAGAGAATAGAAGGCAAATGTATCAAGGAACCATTTTTGTATGAGAGGGTTGAGGTCACAGTTCTAGTTTTCTGGCATTTATGTAGTGTGGAAGGAACTCACAGATATTAAATTGAAATATATAATAATATTAGTAGCAATCAGTCAAGGAACTATAGTTAGTCTGAACTGTGATGTGAAAATTACATACAGCAAATTCCACGAACCATAGTTAGTTTGTTTTGCTGTTATATTATGTGTATGTATTAGCAAAATCCAAATGCTCTATTTTAACATTTAAAAAGATGGATTCGTGTTAACAAAAACGCTGACGCTTTTAAATAAAACACAAACGTTAACATAAATTACTGATTTTGTAAGCAAATTCTCGATGTTCTCGGTAGTAACATGATGTTCCTCGAGGTATTTTTGTATTTCTACTATACCGTCTCCCAGGACAATTAAATTTATTATTATTTCTGTAAACCAGGGCAGTTGTGGTAGGGGTTATGTTTTGTAGCTAGTAGCTGAGGATCTAGTTTCAGCCGATGCTTCTTATGATAAAAAATTGACTATTCTAAAAAAAAAGGCCTTTTGGTAATTTTAAGTCCTTGCAAGTTTTGAGTGCTAGATAATTAGGACAATTTATTTCTAGACCCCTGTTACAATAATCAGTTAAGTTTTTATTCTTAGTCTAACAATTACATGCCTTGTTAAATTTTTTAATTACATCTAGCCCAGCAAATTTGACTTTTCATGAATTAAAATTTGGAAAGTACATTTTTACCCCCAAAGAATTATCAGATTTCAATTGTACCCAAACAATATCAATTTATGTTTATTACGCATTTACCTAAAATATTTTCTATATTACACTGTTAACACTAATTTATTTAAAATGAACCCACGTAACTTATTTGGTACCTTTAAAGTTTAAATAATAAAAAAAATATAGGAAGGAGAAAGAAAAGAAAAGATAAAAGAAAATTAAAATAAGATTAAGGCCTTGGTTGAAGGAAGTGAAATTGTTGGTCTACAGTTTTGTAAAAACTGAGGTCCAATGTAATTGTTTGACTAACGGGGATATTTATACTTTTGTAATTAGTCCTTCTAGTGGGGGTGGATATGTAATTAACCCAGATAATTAAGGGAGTGATTGAAAGGAAGACTTATTATAAAAAATGGAAGTCTTCTTCGCCTGCTGTCATGAGGACAAGTTGGAACATTTTGTTTTCTAGTTTGTTGAACATATCCTCCACGCGTTTACATTAAAATACAATCACAAGAAATTTCTTGTGAAATTTCTCTTGCGTGTTACCATTATTTCCATGAGGTCACTATCTATCATCATCTTATTTATTACACAGAAAAAAAGTCTGCATTAGAGATCTCAGTGCTAGTTGATGTTGATCCACTCGCGCTTGAAGCGCGAACTAGAGATCTCAGTTAGCGATTCGGCGGTATATTCAAAATGGTTCCATTTTTTTTGGCACTGAATGACTGAAACAGTTTCCTTTCAGTTCGAATTTGATCTGCATGACAATTTTAGCTAAGTTTGTGTTAATTTTCTGCAAAGAAGATCAATTCTTTCAGTAAGGAAAGTCTTTTAGAGTGCTATGTTTTAGTGTTTGTATAGCGATGTTGATACAGGACGGAAGGTTAAAGGATAGATAAATAAGATAGCAACACTAGAGCCTCGTTAGGGATTTTAGAGTTTAGACCCCAAGACATTCTTGATAATATGACATGAGTGTTGGGATGTGAAATAACTAAGTAGTTGTTAATAGGAAAACTTAGACCTAGGTGCTATATAGATTATCTTGTTTCAATTTGGTTCGTAACAACATAAACCAGGATCCGTTGCAAAGTTATTAGATATATGGCTCGTTGCTCGTAGTCTATTTAACCAAACCTGTTTTATATGGCACAAACTGAGAATGTTATTCTGTCTATGTCCAAAAAGTATTAAGAGTGTAGAAGTCTTTGAAATAGATACGCAAATGCATCGCATGGTTTCTCTGAAGGGAGAGGAATGACATATGTTTCGAAAGCCAAAAAATTTGTGATATCCTGTTTGATTCTTGTAGTTCAAAGCTTTAATTAGTGGGGAAACCTCCTGCAACTTTCAGATTTTTTTGTATGTGCCTTTCTTAGTAGCAACATCAAACTGATAAAATGCTGTGCATTATTCTCTTCAGTTACTTACAGTTCCTTGATCCTTTATATTAGTTCGACTTTGAAGGGATGATAAGCAGTAGTTGCATATGATCCTTCTGGACTCTGGAGTTCTTATGTGCAGACTTAACATTTGGTTATCAGAAGTCGATGTTATTTGCATAGTGCACTTTATTTTGTATTACGGATTATTGAACAGAAACACACGAATACGTGGATTATCCAAATATACACACAAATGTACGTCCAAATTGAGTATCTTGCACACAAAATTTTTATCTCCTACAGTAATATATTACAGATATACTTCGTTTTTTATGTTTTACTTAAATGATCCTTATTGCATTGAATTCTTTTCCAGGACATATAGCAGGAGTGTATTGATGCCACTGTACTTGATTGCCCTGCTATATAGCAAAAGACAACAAAAATGTAAGAAAACTATATTACTTGTTCAAAATCTGTATTAAAAGTTAAATCTTACATGTAGTTCCAATCAGGCACCCTGAGCACAGGCAGAATACCGGCATGTGTACAACACCAGGATCGTGAATGCTAGCAATGTAAAAGCTGTTGCTCCAATATGGATGTACCATTCATACACCGTAAACATATCTGGCTTATGCTGCCGGTCCTGACACTCCCGTGTATCTGGCAGATCAACTTCCATGCTCATCGAATCATTCTCAGTATGACTTTGGCTATTTCTTTCGAGGTATGACATCCGTCTGTAGTTCTCGTTCTGATCGATGTAGTTTATTTCTTGCGCGTATTTTATTCTTACATACTTCAGAACGGTGGTGGCAAAATTAAGTCCAAACCCGACTGCAAGTGTAATAGAAACAAGGAAAGGCTTCCACCAGTTTCTGCATTGGTAAGATGATGGTCTTGAATTTGTCAGGAATATGACCAACTGGGACGCGACATAGAACATGGCAAGGTTTGTTGCTTTCATTTCCAGGAACTGGATCCTCTTCTCTTGTTTGTGCGCTATGAGCGCCAACTCTTTGTAGTTGTTCCGGTATTGTTCCATGGCCTTTTCAATACGCGGAATACTATTCCACATGGTGCAGATGCAGAGAGTCGGCTTTGCTATGTTCGTGAAGGAACGCGTAGTAAGCCGAAAAACTGACTTCTAAGGATTATTCAGGTGTAAAGAGAAGTGTGGGTATTATGGGATTTCTTGTTGGATACTGTGGCTTCTCGTGCAAGTGCTGCAAAATGTGTTTGTCTGGGAAAACAACAAATCATTTCACAAATCAAAATGTGTTTGTCTGGTGAAGCCGTGAAGTGTAATCGTCTCCCTGTGAATGAGCTGTGCATTTATACCAAATACTTAGTTTGGTGAAGTTTGCTGTCGAAGAAAACGGTATTTTTTAAAGAAATAATATTTATTTTCCACTTCTGATTTTTCTAACGTCAGTATGTAACGTCTCAAAATTTTCAAATGTAACGGATTTAAGTATTAGATGCTAGGGGGGTGACCAATACTACACCCTATTAAGATAATGACAAGTGTACTAAAACTAACACTTCAACACACTTGTCATTCTCACATCCAAACTCCATTACACTTGTCATCATTCTAATAGGGTGTAGTAGTGTTTACCTCCTGGCATCTAAAAAAAAAAGGGGGATTGAAAAGGCTACATTTTTGAATTAAATATGTGTGACTATGAGAGTCTTTGGGCTCTGAATTAGACGAAACTAAGTTAAGGAAGACCTTTAAAAACTGATTTAGAGAGGGCTTACGACTTTTGTAAGAGTATTATACTAGACTTTTTTAAATTAAAACAAGTTGAATACTAATTTAAAGGGGCGAAAGTGCTCCATTAAATTAGAGACAAATATGTCTCTCTTTGTATGTCAAAGACCATTGACCTTAAAGCTATGGCATGTTACTTCCCTGTATTTTCACTCCATAAAACTATAAAATGTAGTATTTCAATTGCACAATTGTTTATAATCTCTCTCAAATAAAGTCAAGGATTGAAATGTGAACGAGAAACTTGGTCAGAAGATGCCTCGAAAACTTGGATAGTTGGGTTCTTACTTTTCCGGTGGAGGTCGATTCGGAATTTAGGACATGGTCTTTTTAGTCATAACATTAGGTTACGATTTCACATGGATCACATAAGCAACCCAACTAGATAACTTAAACGCCAAACAAGCAGTTTTACAGTCAGCTATTAGTTGAGCCTAAAGAGTTTTATTTGTGGATTAATCACCTTTGTAAGGATTTTAAATTGAAATTTCCCCCAAATCAAATCCAAAGCATCAATTGGTGGAGAACACAAACAAGTAACAACGAATAAAACAATAATTGAACACATAACAAAGACGACATAAATATAACATACCACCAACTCTCCTCATCATTCGAGCATCCTTATAAATCATACAACCAAATATAACACGTATTGATGACGGTATACTACACGACTCCTTTGTGATTAACTTAACACAGTTAATTTTAGATTAATATACTTATGTAAAAGTCTTGAATTTACATCTAATGAACATATATTATTTAAATTAAAAATAATTGTGACATCAAAGAACGATTACATGGGCAACGATATTTTCAAACAATTTTAATTACACAATTACACTTATTACACCAACTGATCTCATCGTTGGTTTACATGTCACTTCCCTTCCCCTTTGTATATTCTAAAGTCAACAATAATATTTTGTAACTTATCCAATGAACACGTTAGATTTTAAGCCTAGTTTAATACGGTGTGTGTTTGATGTCACCTTGTCTATTAGTTTTATTTTATTTGACCTTCAATTGTAATAAGTTTATTTGATAAATGTTACTAAGGTAACTCATTTGATTTACAAGTCATTTGATCAGCTTTACTTTGGAATATTCTCGAAGGTTCTTGGTAGGAGGTGCCCCGGTCCCTCGGTTTCGTCGTGTTGTCTTCATGAGGACGCTTATTTTTGGTGTGTTACCCCCTCGTCTAGTTGTCTTGAAGATTAGATTAGTTATGTAACATGAGTTATTGGTCTTGGAGGTTATACTCGTTTGGACCTTTGGCGGTTTGGAGCTCACTGGTGTTCTTGTTTCTTTGGGTTCTTGATTAGTTTTAGCCTGATTTGTTTGGCTCATTTTCACTTTGGTTGTATTTTGCCCGGTTCGGGTTAGGGATCGAGATTTTGGCTTGTAGGTAAATGTTTGGGGTGAAAGTAGGCCCTCGGATTTTCTTGCAAGCGCATGATCTCCTATCCCTTTAGGTAGTGATGTTAGTTGTTCTCCGTTCGCTTTGTACCTTGACTTGAGCATTCCTTATGCTCATGTCCTCGTTCGTATTTATATATTTATAGTTATTTTGCCGTTTCAAAAAAAAATTTGATCAGTTTTAATTACCTTATCATTTCTCAGTCGCCTTACCTTATTAATTCATTTTATCAAATACACATGTAATTGGGTTAACATTATGACATGATCTTTATCCGATGATTAGTCCTGATATTATTCGAATTTAATTTCATTATCCATGGTATAAAATCAAAAATACTTACTTACAAATAATTACCATTAATTTTGATAGCATTACCCACTAGAAGATAACACGGTGATATTTATTTAAAAGACTGTAAAATACCACCCTACACCAATTACTAAACAAGGCTTTATTCGTTTGCTTGTTTAACATAACTATAGTTGAAAATTCCAAGTTTACAATAAACTAGCGACTATTCTATTTTTTTCGCCCGAAAAATAAGTTGAAGTGAACTAAACTAATGAATTCATATTGAATTGTAGTTATACAAAAACAAGTAAACGAAGTTGAAAAACTTAATTTAAGCAGGAGACAATCTTTTTCGACGAAAAAACATATCCTACGAAATTTCAAATGTACATACATATAATAGCAAAGTTGTGTTCTAGTGCGTATAGAGTTATTGACACATCTAGCAACACGATTTGAACACCAAACGTGTACAAGGCTACAAATGTCCCTTAATACTCCAACTTTGATAACTTATTCTTCAGCAACCCAAAGTACATTTGGGTGCACGATATATTCATTTGAAACTCTAATTGAGTAACTTACGAATACATATATTTTGTTTCTTCTTAATTATAATAACCAAGAAATATGGTCTTTAATCAGTACTTATTTCTTCATATTTGCCAACATTTTCATATGTATTTTATGCTTGAGTGTAATCCAACATGGTGATGCACGCCACATGAAGGTTAGTAGCTTCGAACAATTTCTTCTGGCCTTCCTTCATAGCTACGTCCGAAGATGCCAAGTCCCCTGCAACATTTTGCATCAAATCAATCCAGTATTAATTCATTTGTACTAGAAATTGCTGAAAAATGTAAAACAAAATAAATT
>JAQRGC010880244.1:0-13509 GCA_028659135.1 Plantago lanceolata | reverse complement strand
ATTAAAAATAAAAAAAATTCAATCTTTTTCTTTGTTTTTCTTTTATTTTGTGTTTGTGTTTTGAATAATGTGGAGGGATCCAGGAACTCCAGCTGATGATTATTATCAGGTTCGCCCTGAATGCACTGATGTCCCGGAAAGCAAGTTCAGAATCAAGGTATTCTTCTTGATTTATGGGATTCATTTTTTCTTCACTCCATTTCGTTCGTTTTTTGTTTTGTTTGATCCTGTCCTGCATTGAATAGTCATGTTATGATATGATGTACTAGTAATGAATCTTTTGTTGAATGACAAGATTATCTAGTTTGAAAATTTAACAATGTATTACTTCTGGATTATGCGATATCTTTATGTACTAGTACTAATTGATATTTCAATGCTTAAGGACATAAGGTTAGTGATACTTGTGCTATTACATACTAGTAGTATAGAATCTTGGTTTATCTCAGATATGTGGTTTTATTGAGTTTAAAGTCAATTTTGAAGTGTTAGTACTTGATATGGATAGCACATGATACGTATAGGGAGTTGAAGCTGTCATGATTGAACTGTTGAAGTCGTTAGCTGCAGAGCCTAAATTCAAATCGGAACAAGCGTGTAGGTTTCCATGGATCTGGTTTTATAGATATGTACATGTACATGTACAGACACTAAATTCTGAAGTTCAACTATGACCATTTTGGTAACTATAATTTTGTACAAAGGTGTAAGATTATGAATTCTATTTGTAACATTTAGTATTGTTTATGGTAAAAACTTGAAGGAGGCTATACTTGAAGCGTGAATTGGGAGAAAATGACGTATTAATATAGATCAAGAAGAGAAAAAAATTTAAGTGCTGCTTATGTCAATACAATAATCTCCAACTAATATATATCATGGTTACTCAGAAATGCCATGAACCATGAGGCGTTCTTGTTCATAAATTATTTCTTCACGTGGTACAGCATTTCTAAGCTCTAAGGTTTGACGTTTGACAAGGTGTAAAGAGTGGTCAAAGTCTTATGTTTTCGTTTTTTCCTGGAAGGATATGGGGCCTCGTTTGATTTCGCTCCTTTCCTTTGTTGGTTTAGGACTTTGTCAAGTTTCAAAACAGCTTGAGACAGTGCATTACTGAAGTATCGTAACGATTATTGATGTACTACTGTACAAAGGACCTGTTTCCCTTAAATTTGTTAAAATTTGTAGGCGCTTAGGTGTATCCCTGGATTCTATAATTGGATCACTTGGTATTCTACTTAACAAACAGGTTGTCTCTATGTCACTTCACTTCCTACTATGATGATACCTGCTTCTTTTTTCTCATTATTAGGCTGGTAAAACTTTAAGTGAGCGGAAGTGGCATTCTGCTTTCTCTCCCGAAGGTTATCTTGATATAGGCAAGACACTCAGTAGAATTCAACGTGGGGTACGCTTCTCCTTCCATTTTTTAATATTTTACTTTGCTTTCTTTTGACTCAGTGTAGTAAATGTTTCTAATATCTCTATCATATAAATAAAGATCAATTGTTGAGTACTTTCATTATGATGCTCTCTGGATTTTATTGCATAAAAGATGATTCAAAGTATAAATCCAGTATTTTATGAATGATTTCTTTGATTTCTTGTTTGCATTATATCTTTTGTGGCTGCATAAATCTGATCTTCATTCAGCACAAGAACTAAAGTAAATGTGCCTTTCTGCATGAATCTGATCTTTATTGCGTAAAGGTGATTTAGTGTAAAAAAGTAAGAAATTTTTGACAAATAGGCTCTTTATTTCCTCATTCTGCCAAAGAAATAAAGTATTCATGCTTTCCTTGTGAGTTGTGGAGGAAGGAAAAGAATAGGTGCTTTTAAAGTAATTCATTAATTATTTCTTAAAACAGGGGATCCATCCATCAATAAGAGGTGAAGTCTGGGAATTCCTATTGGGCTGTTATGATCCCATGAGCTCTTATGAGGATCGAGAGGAGATACGACAACGTCGAAGGTACTAGTTTTTTTAGGATGCATTTACTACAACTTATAGTTTCTTTTGTTTAAGCAGATACGACATGTAAATGAGCATTAAATTATCACATTCAACCGGAAGTCAGGTTCTGTTACATGCATAGAAGTAAATTACTGTACATTTATCTGATTTGATTTACTAATATTAGTTAGATAAGAGTTATAAGGAAGGACCGACTTTGATAGCATTTGATGGTACTCTGTCATTATGTTCTTTTCAAGCTATAACTTGATCACAAATATTCAAATTGAAAACTATTGGAAATAGTGTAAAACATACATAAGAACACATCATTAGGAGAAAGAAATAAAGCCCAATCCTTCAACACACAAATTCAGCTATTTAAGCTGAGTTACTTTGCATGGTCAAATTAGTGCTTTACTCTATACTTTAGTTTTTCTTGTTTTATAAAGTCGTTAGAACAGCCATTTCTCTTCCTTATCTGGTTTGATAATTTCTGCATAACATTTGTGTATGGCTTCCCTCTGTCTCCTCTCAGATTAAAATATACAGCATACAAACAAGATTGTCGGCATATGTTTCCATTGATTGGGAGTGGGAAATTTGTCACTGCCCCAATAGTCACAGAAGATGGAGAACCTATTCTGGATCCCATTGTACTTCAGCAGATTAATTTGGGAAATGGTAAAGATGCAATCTTACATAGTCTCCTTATCATGGTGCCATTACGTGCATATGACCAAAATTCTGGGACATCGCACTTGTTGAAGTTTTATTTCACTGACAGGTGAATCACCGCAACCAAATAGTGGTGGGCCTATGGACAAGAAAGAAATCCAATGGAAACTTACATTACATCAAATAGGTTAGTATTGATAAGATATCCTTATGTCGCTATATCTTATCTTTTCTCTCCTACCTATACAGACGTGGTTTCTCTCCTACGTGAATTGATGCATATATATATGAGGAAGTTCTTTTGTCTAGTTTGTTACTAATGTAAATGTGGTTTGGTAATCATGTCAGGTCTTGATGTAGTCCGTACAGACAGGACCCTTGTATTTTATGAGAAGCAAGAGAATTTGTCAAAACTTTGGGATATATTGGCGGTCTATGCATGGATCGATTTGGATGTTGGTTATTGCCAAGGTTAGTGTAATGCTGAAAATATCTGTATGGTACTTGCTCTCACATTTGGCCTTGTTGTGTATGTGGTTGTTACTTTTATGCCCTGAATTTGATACACAGCAGCAGAAAGATGTGCTAGACAAGGATTAATTTGTGAACACCCTTGTCCTGGGTCTAACAACATGTATTAAATTTATTTATTAGCAAAGTACTCCCATGTTAAGGTTTTGGTCTGAAAGATTTTCGTAAAGTTCTTGCCGAACGAGATTGAACTACAGTGTCTCACTTCTAAACAATTAGAATTAAGGAATAGCCATCTTTTCGTATGTTGATGATACCTCCCTTTAGCAGTACTGTGTTTGTCCATACGATGTAGTGTGTTCAACTTACATCTTTGATTGTCATTGCATGGCATGAATAATCTTGCAGAAATGAAACATAACATTTTTTTTCTGTGGCAAACTAAATCACTGTCTTTTTTTTCTTTTTCCTTTTCAACTTATAGCCACTAACTTGTCAATACAAACATATTTATTATTGCACAAAAAAAATAATAAATAAATAAATAAATACTCTAAGAAAGTGCAATTAGATTAAAGTTAAATTCTGAAAAAGAATGAGAGGAAGTTATAATTACTAGTAAATGAATTGATAGAAAGGTGTATAAAACTTTGGTTTTGCCAACTCAAAAGTCTACAAAAGAGTTCAAAACCCAGTTCATGTATCTGATCTTTGGTTGTTGCTGTTGTTGCTATTGTTGTTGTTGTTCTTTGTGTGTGTGTGTGTGTGTGTGTGTGGGTGAAGGACTGATTCATGCATTTCATTTCAGATCTTTGCTAATTAGCTTCGATATACATTGTGAGCAGGGATGAGTGATCTTTGCTCTCCAATGATTATGCTGCTGGATGACGAAGCTGATGCATTTTGGTGCTTTGAGCGATTGATGCGGAGATTGGTACCATCCTTTAACTCTATGTTGTTTTCAAGTATATGCTATCTTAGTCTCTTATGCCAAGTTTCTCTTAATGAACCTGTTAAGCCAGCAAAGGGCTTACTTTGTTGTTTCACTATATTAAGATATCAATCCAACACTCTCTTTATTTTGTTCGTTGTCTTTTAAGCACTCCCTCAGTGTCCTGCATGTGTATTGCTTGAATTTTAAACCTTAATGTCTCAATATCCAATGGTGGTCTTAAGTTTTATACATTTGGCTCTGTTCATAGATGACATGTTAATTAATCTTGTACCTTGTCTAACCTTTAGTAATACACAAGAAACCAGACTTGTTCAAATCATTTGCTTTGCCTAAGATTTTTCACTTACATTATGCATCAATAACCAAACTATTCCAAATTAAGTAATTCGCTGTGGAATGTCTAAATGGTCCATTTCTGCTTGTGTTGTCATATCATTCTGTATATAATACTGATGGGGAAATGGTAGAGTCGGACCTTCTTTAAATTATCTCTGTATCGGCTGTTTTATATTTCTTCCATATGATGTATTAGTACCTCTTAACATCTGGTGGCATTAGTTCTGCAGAAATCTTTAACTCGACCATGCACCTGTATTCTGCAAATCTATGCCTTTTCATATTAGAAAAAGATCTAAATTCACATGTTCTCTTCATTGATTCTGTATCATGGACAAAGTTATTGATGTCATACATTTTAGTTTAGATTCTTTTGTCCAAATTTACATAAAAAGTTGTTCTTCCAATTTTCTGTTGCATCTCTTAGATGATGTGTTTCTTCTGCTGTTGTTTAGTGCCTTATTAGTTCCTTATTATATTTGTTAATTGAATTTTCTTTAAAGCGACGAAATTTCAGATGCACCGACAGCTCTGTAGGGGTGGAGGTGCAGCTTAGCAATCTAGCTTCGATAACACAAGTTATCGACCCTAAACTGCATCAGCACTTAGGTAATACTTTTATGTGTCCTATTTGCATACTTTACACCTTTTTAACATCTCAATTTAAAGTCTTCTATGTTTACCACGTCCGTTACATGGCTCTTTGATGTTGGAAATCTAATTTTCATGGAAAGAACTTAATTAAGTGTTTTATCAAAGAACTATTTTTCATATTCGATTGATATATAACTGTATAGCCTTAACAAGAAACTGAGGAGAAATGCGTTTTTTGTTGGCTTAACAACAGAGCACCTTGGTGGGGGCGATTACCTGTTTGCTTTCCGAATGCTTATGGTGCTGTTTCGGCGAGAGTTCTCTTTTGGAGACTCATTATACCTTTGGGAGGTAACATTTTTTTACACATTTCTTTCTCGTTTTTGGTATCTATTTCTGCCTTTACAAAAATGTTTTTCGTATTGTATATGCTGTTTTCTCGTTTACCAAATTGATTGTGACTCTGAATGTCGGACAGATGATGTGGGCCTTAGAGTATGATCCTGAATTATTCTCCCTCTACGAGGATCAGGATTCAGCTAATGAAAATCCAGAGGGATCTAGAGGAAAGCATAAGTCGACAAGGCAATGTGGAAAGTATGAAAGAGAAAACATGAAGAACGGAGGCAAAACCGCTGCTGCACCTCTTCCTATTTCCGTTTTCCTTGTGGCCAGTGTCCTCAAGGACAAGAGCTCTAAGTTGTTGACTGAAGCCCGAGGCTTAGATGATGTTGTTAAGGTTAGTGCTAGTATACAACATTTACTTTCTGTCTCAAATGTTCCAAGGAATTTGCTTTTGCATCATTTATGCTGGGTTGCTCTCAAACAGTGAAACAGCTATGAACTTGAAAGAAAGCTCAAGAAAGAATTGGAGAAAAAGTCGCATTACTAACATCAATCAGTAACAATAATCAAAACTAAAACACTGCTTATGGGCTAAGAAGTTGCAAATAAATTTGTATACCCTGGCCATCACTCGAACACCCTCCTTGCAACTCCAACCTGCAACGAACTTAGACTCTATGAGACTAATTAGCAACCTCGTATTGTACTGTCGCAATATGGATGGTTGATCATACTCAGCTTACCATCATTTTCATTTCATGTTGTCAGATATTGAATGATATTACTGGTAACCTTGACGCCAAAAAAGCTTGCACCGGTGCTATGAAGCTTCACAAAAAGTATCTCAAGAAGGTAGGAAACTAGAGGTAAGACTATAAATGCTTAGTCCTGATGTAGTTATTAAGAAAAAACCTTTATTGCCTTGTTTTACTTCCGGTCAGTTATTGTCCGAGTTATGTAGTTGCTCCTGAGCAAGTTCGCTACCCAGAAAACTCATGTTTCTATGATTGCTACATAGCCCGGATAGCCCTCTCTCTAGTTTTTTCATTAACAAAAACTTACTTCATCTTATTGGTTCCCTTTCATTCTTATGAACTTCCCTGATAACCGGTTTGGTTCACTTACAGGCTAAGAACAAAGCATGAGGGGAGAGGAAACAACAAGTACATTTTTTTGTCCTGACATATGAACAGCTTAAATACTTCATTCTAGTCGAATCTGCAAGATGGAATCTGTAATATCAGCGGGAAAGAAACACGTGTATAAGTAGAGGAATTGTAAATTATAAGTGAAATTGTTGTTGTTTAATGCGTTCTGAACAACACATAAACAGGAGTCTAGTATGCTGGTCTGTAATTCTGCACCGGCAGCGTTTTCTGTTTGTTGAATGTTGTGAGAAACAGATGTAAGAAATGTGTACATTATGTAATTGATATTTACATCAATATAAAAAAAAATCAAGTTTTCGTATTATATCTGGCTTCCCAGCTCCCCCATACCGAATATGAAAACAGTTTTGTAAGTTCAAATTCAGCGCAGAAGACAGATATCACGAGCCTGTACGTCTGTCTGGTTCGAGAAACAATCACATTGTTTGTCAAATTCACACTCTGTTAACCTGATGCTAAACCTGACTCAGATCCTGGTCCAAAAGCAATAAAGCTAGTTTGTGGCTTCACATTTTATTGCCATTCTACTGGTAGTCATTCACCATGAAAGTTAACTCCTAAACTACAAGAAATCAAATCTTACATCATCAGAAGATTCAGAACCATCAGCTCAACAGCACAAGTCATCCAGTCTTCATCAGAGTCATCCAGAATATATTCCGCTTTCGTGTAACAGTACTCTCACGACTCAAGTTCTAAGAAACTGACAATCAAGGCCCTCTTTTCCTTCTCTGATTCTCAGAACGGAAACTCAACTCTCAGAACTCTCACTGTGTTACTCTATTATGAGTTTACGATGATCGTTAAACATTCTCATTTTCTCCGATAGGCACCCTTTCCGGAGTTAAATCAATGATTTAAACAGATAACATCCTTAAAACACGGTTGTTTATAACACGACGACGACTGGAAGCTTGTAGCATAGTGGTTCGTACTTGGTTGCTTCATCAGCATTTGGAAGCATGATTTCAGTTCCTATTTCCTCTTATAGCTCAGTACGTTGTTTCTGTCTATAACTGCTGATAGTCCGATCGTTAAAATCTTGAAATGCAAACCAGAATATCAGAAACCAAATGCAATATCAGCTATAGTACTTTGCATCAGTGTTCATCAAGTTGTGAAGAAAGCAAGTAGAATTAACACAATTAATATATTGTGTGATGGATGTCCATTCTATTAACATCCTGGAAATCACAACCATATGTGAAACTGCAAAATTTTTACATAATCATAAATTAACATTAAGATGTTCGTTCATGAATATACAGTAAGCTACGAAAAGTATAACAGAGTAATATAGATTGTCATTCCAAATGACTTTATCCCAAACTAAATTACAATCTTCATCTGCTTGCTGCAGAAGTTGTATTCTCACGACAATCACATCCATTTCAGCCGTTCATGATCTTCTTAGACGCGCCTCCATCTTCAGAAAGACAAGAAAAAAAACAACTTAGAAAAATGAATGAGAATGAAAGATTTGCACTTTAAAAGTGACACTCCATATATATACCATGGGAGGCGAGTCAAGCATCCTATTCGAAATTTGTAGAAGTTCCTTAGTGTAAGTGAACTGTCAAGATCATGAAAGTAACAACAGCGAATGAAACTGCCGAAAGCAGACTAGAAGAAGACCGATGGGAACTACTCCGTTTAGGTAACACTTTTGGAAGGGCACACTCCTCTCCATTGAAGTACAGTTTCGTAGGGAATCCATCCCCATTTGCGATATTCAAACCACGTATGTTTTTCTTCTTAAATGAGATAACTGTTTGCTGCTTCCCTGGAACACGTGGGTCCCTAGCCGGATTAGTTCCGTTCACCTCCCCAACTAAGTAATTCAGACCCCGAAGACCCTGCATGAAAATGGCCCTTTGATCAGGCAGGCTCGTCCCGTTGAACGAGTATGCCTTTTCAAAGCCGGGGAATGCCTTTTTCAGAACTACTGCAGTGTACCAATCAGCATATGCATTGTCCTCCCAGTTAAACAACGTGATTCGAGCTGTCCATCCGTCCTTATAATCTGAATCAATGTGCCAATTTACGCTCACACCACAGTTGTCAGGACACGGCAACCTTCTTGGAAGGTGCCTTTTTTGCATACTCGCCCATGCTCTCGTTTGTGCTGTTCTATTCGCAAAAGGAACTAGAAGAGCACTAGTTGGAAGAGGAAGTGCGGCTGCATTTGCATCGCATCGTGTGTCATCATCACAACCACATGCACAAGTATTACAAGGAATTGCCCCATCCGAGTAGTAGGCCGAGTAGGAGACGCAGCATCTGTTCTCTTGGGGTTTTGGGCGGGTCATGTTGCAACTCACATACCAACTGGCAATGGCAGAGGTTATCGGGCCAGCACCTGAAGGATCTGGAAACTCTGACGGGTTGACTCTCACCGGAGGTCCACACTTGTAGTCAGGGCTAAGCCTACCAGTGATTCTCCAGTTCTGAGGAGGGTTGAACGCTGTCCTGTTCAGATCAGGTGGGAGTTTGAACACATCCAATTGGAAAATGGCTCTTGCTTTTGTCTCATTCATGGTTTTAGGCAAAAGGGTTCCATTCTTGCAGCAATATGGCAACCTACCGACCTTGTCATCATTTTCTCTCTCAGCTGGAAGGTCAGCGATAACCGGGTTCTTGCTGCAGCTCATTACATTGGAGAAGTCAAAATCCTGGTAGTACTTTCCTTGAGGGCCATATATGCATTCAGAAGGACTCTTTTCGCGCGTGTAGGCTCCCCTCATGTCGGTGATGAACTCGTTCCTCATCCATTCCCATGTCAAATTCCATTGGTTAAGACTACCAAGTGGATGGTTGTTGTCTATTGTGACTTGGGCAGAATACCTGTTATCATAAGCTCTAAGAATATCATATGTGAAAGAGAGATCGCCATGACGACGGGGCAAGAATTTGGTTGCCTTTGTCTTTGTTTTCTTTGGTTTGAACTTTGGATCCTTCCTGCAACAGACATGCATGTAGGTACCTGCACAAGTCATTCATGTCCATTAGGCTTATGGATACATCGACAAGATGAAACAGAAAGATTCCACCACAATATATAACATCATCTCAACGACGATTCCATTGTTACTTAAATTGTGTCAACTTTCTTGAGTGATTAAGATGAATTTCAAGCATAATCTCTTATCAGACGCGATCCATTTAGTAAAATTATACCTTTACGAGTGGCTGCAGGACATTTATACTCCTCATTGACAAGGTTGATGTTCCTAGGCATCGGATTAACTTTCTCAGATAGCCCAAATTGTGTTCCTTTGATATTGAACTGCACCTGCATTTGAGTCAAATCTGATGCAGTATCAATAGCAGTGTTTAAATCAGCCATCGGATTCCCTGCAAAGACCGTCCCGTTCCTGCCAACCTGAATGGGGTAATCATCCCCATCAACAACAACAGCCCCGTCAACCGAAACCAGAAGCTCATGATACCGGAACCCAATGTGCATCTGCCATGCTTTCAGCTCTTCAGCCCCGGTATTCATGATCGTACCCATGGCCTGGAATGACCAAGCCTGAGCTGAGACATTCCTAACAATAGGGTACGCCTTTTCACGACCCTGGAAAACGTAGGATAGGAACACTCCATTGCACCTTTGTACTTCCTTAGGCAGGGCCGCCGGGGTGTTAGGGGTGTCGTAATCTTGAGAGCTACATCTCGATATGGATAAAAACAGGACGAGTGCAATGCAGGGTAACACGAACGGAATTCGTGTTCCTGATTTCATCAACATCAGGGGAAACTTGAGTGCTCGATTTTTGTTTTCCTTTCTTGTTCTTTGCTTTTCTTTTTGGGAGCTTAGAGGCTCGATTGAGCCGGCGGTTTCAGATATGAAGATCACCGGCCAATGCCCCGTGAAAGAGGACACGGTGCAGATGGTGATAGAGGAATGGTAATGGCAGAATCTGAAGTAGAAAAGACCAAGATGTTAGGATACAGTTTAAACTTGAGGCTTATATGAGTCGTTGAATTTTGTATGAACTCTATTTCAACTGCTTTCTCTTCCTCAAGTTTTCCACCTATTTTCATGGGTTGTTGCATAACACAATACACTACTATTTACATCAAATGCAATGCAACTCCTATATTCAAACTTCCTTACATACATATTTCACAATCTTTCTATTAATAGAATCTTCACAACCTTATTATAGTATACTGCTTTACGAATTACAATAATAGTACAACATAAACAGACACAGTGTATGATACATAACAATATCTACAGACCTTCTTTGTAAGAAACTCCACTGGAACTCAACCAAGAGCCACCTTGAATCAGCTCCTTCACCGTAAACTTCATAGCATCAGCGGCGTCCTTAATAACACGATACCCTCCCCACTTCACCCTCTTGCTCGTACCCGAACCTGGTCCCCGGTTCATATACTCCCCATAATACAGTGTCTTCAACGCAAAATCCCCACTCCACTCTGCCCAACCTACCGGATCAACTAGATCTCCGATGTACGACTGCATCACCACGGTCCTTGAATACTCCTTCCAGGGCCGACCCAAGTATGTCGGGAACGAACTTTTAACCGGCTCGAGATCAGCACTAGCCTTGATTTCACAATCCTGGATTGAAGTACCTGCAGGGGTGGAGCAAGGAATAAAGTTTTTGTGAGAAATGATAATCTTGAAAATGTGGCAAAATGCTAAAATTTGAAAATTTCTCATATACCTGTATTCTGGTTTGGGTCGGTTCGACCTTGAGCCGTGACCATGTTCTTCTGGCCTTTCATTGGCTTTCGGGCAGTTAGGTTGCATTTCTGGAATACTACGGCTGCATTACCGAAGATGAAGTCGACTGTTCCAGTAACGTAGCTGTCTCGGTAGAACTGGCGGAGAGAGTGCGTGTAGAGAGTGTCCTGGTAAGCTTCTATGCGGCAGCGGTTGATGATTGATTTGTCTGCGCCAACACGAAGGGCCACAGCCTGGTGCTTTTCGGGTCCGGCAGTGTTCTGGATGCAGATATCTTGGAGTATAAATCCTTCTCCTACTGCAGCTGCATTGTATATAAATGTTAGTATTTCCCTGTGTTTCTTTGTTCCTGCTAAAAAAATAATTAATAACCAGTTTCGAAAAGTTGGCTAACAGTTAGTTAGGCGAAAGATCAACACTCACCAAGTGTAGCAGAATTGTAGGTTGTGGATCCATCAACAACATTAAGATTACCAGTTATGGTCGTCGAATCCATGCCATCACCGATTATCATCACATTCTTCTTATTTTTCCCAACTTCAACATTCTCCTTATATGTTCCCTTCTTCACATAGATCACAAACCGCGTCTTGCTCTTATCTGGTGCTGCTGCAATTGCTTCCTTAACAGTCTTATAGTTCCCTGATCCATCTTTCGCCACCGTCAAGTCAGCTTTTACAGCATCAACCGAACTCTGGAGCAGCCTCCTATCTGCTGTCGTGATCCAGAACGGCAACTTTCCCACCAAAACCTCCAAGAACCCCGAATCAGGCTCCGGGAATACCACAGCAAGGATAGCCAGTGATGCCCTAGCTCTTGATATCAGGTCCTCAAGAACTCCCCCAACTGATTCTTTCCCACGGGTGTTAAGCCCGTCAAAACATGTATCGTGGTTGGTCAGAACGCCACTCAGCCATGCTCTTGCATCGGCCTGAGACGTAAAGGTTCCATTTGAAATAGCTTTGATCGAATCAAGCACGAGGTCAACTGAGAGGTTGAGTAGCACTATACAGTCAGATAGAGCCCCCTGCCCGTTTCGACCATTTACACGATATTTAGCTTTCGCAGTCGGGGAAATTGCCAGGTTCATGTGATGGACCTGTTGCATCAAGAAGTTTTGTAGTAATACAACATCACCAGCAGAATCATGTTGAAGTTTGTTAGCCTCATTGGATGCAACTTGGGACAAGTAAAGGTGGCAACTGTTGGGATCTGAAGCTTTATGACACAAGTGAGAAGGATTTGGCAAATTGTTGTGGCTTGTTTTGGTTAATGGATTGTTTGATACAAGTTGAAAAGTAGCTGAAATGAGTATGGTGATAACTGAAGCAGTTAGGAAGAGGATTTTGCAACTAAGTGTTGTTGTTTTGTTGGGGATTTTATCATGTGTAGAAGTCATTTCAGTTTGATCTATACTTTGGCTGCTTGCTTCAACTTTGGATAGCCTTCTTATAAAGAAGGTTGAGAGTATGTACATTGCTCACTAGCAGGGTGTTTGTAACATTTTAGGCTATCACTTATTTTAATTTAAGTATTTAACTACAACAGTTTAATAAGGTGACAAATTCTATTAAATTAAATCGAATAAATTGAAGTTGAAAAGTTGAACCAACAATTTTTAACTTATACCTGTAATCGTAATGATCCAATTGCAAGGGCAGAGCTCTACCAACTGAACTATATCTCCTCGGGTCGAGTGGAGCGTGTATAAAATAGTTAGATGCTTCTTTTATTCTGGCGTAGGTCGACCATCGTGGACTTAATCAGAGTGAAAATTAAATTCAGAAAGAATATTTCTTTCAATTAAACAATCCAATTAGAGACGTGGAATTCTTACTTGACGATTAAATTAAACTGTATTTTAATTGTTTTTATAAACAAAAAATGGATCAAACCACCTAAACTATTTTACACTAATTAGACTATGGCCCCAAACTAATAAGTTTGGTAATTAACCCCCTCTCACCTATTATATTATTGAGACAATGCTCCCAAGATGATAATTAATTTAATCATAACCACTTAATAAATCAACCAAACATGTTAATTTTTTAAATTCACTTCTGTTTATTATAATGAAGTTTAAGTGGTTTAAGTAATAATTAGTTCCTCCCTTATTTTCATTAATTTTTTATTTAAAGTTATTGAAAAAGTACGACAAGGAATTGCTTTTAATTTCTACCGTAAACATATACATACAAATGTTGTGAGAGTATATACGCAACATACTTTGATAATGTATATAATATTATTTATATATTTTTCGATGTAATTTAAAGTAATTTGT
>JAQRGC010861647.1:0-13430 GCA_028659135.1 Plantago lanceolata | reverse complement strand
TGTTTATGTGTGGGGTAGCTTCCATTTTTAGTAATGGGTAAAGTTTTGTGGGACACCTACAAAAGGAAAGTGGGTAAAGTTTTGTGGGACGGAGGGAGTAGAAATTAGTAAGGTAAAAAAAGAACTAAAAGAGAAGAGGATTAAGAAAAGAGGGTAAGATTGACAAAGGTCACAAAACTAAGGCCCTTTTGGTAATTATGTACATACAGTCACCAGTAGTGACTAGTGACTAGTGAGTACTAGTCAGTCAGTGTTTTCGAGAATTATCGAAAACCCCAATGGCAAGCGATCGCCGAGGAAAAATTGGCCCCAATCGCCACCACCAGGATGCTCCTCCTACCACCGCTTCCCCTAAATACATCCCTCCGCACCTCCGCAGCAGTGTCACCGGAGGAGCTGACCAGCAAAAGAAGCGCTCCTCCAACGAAATTCAGCTTAACCGAATCAATTCTCCTCTTCATCGATCTGGTATGATGATCATATCATTCTCCTCGTTTTCTTCTGCATTCTATTAATGTATAATTGACTGTATTGTATTGGTTTGGTGATGTTGAAATTCGTTCAGCAGTATAGCTCTATATTTGAGATTATGAGTTAGTTTTGCTCGCTATTGGCTAGATAATAGTAATACTTTCTCCGCCCCAGAAATATACCTGTAGCGTGCATAAGACTAAAAAAGCTGAACATTATCGTAATGGAGTAGATAGCTAAACATTGTTATATGTAGTAGTAGTAGTATGTGTTTTGTGAGGCGCCAAGCTATGAATTTCATTTACCCCGTGCTAATTTAAATCGAGTTTAAATTTTACAACCTCCTTAAAACTCACGCTTTAAGCCGCTTTAGCGATTTTAATGTGTTTTATGTCGATTTTAGAATATTGAGTTACATTTAATGGCAAATGCTTTCTTTTTTAAAAAACGGCAAAAAATATTCATATATATAGAGAGTACAAGACGAACTCGAGTCTTAACAAGAGAGAGTCCGTGGATAAACTAAATAAAAATTTACCCATGTTGGACTACTTAATAAGTTTAAATGCATTTTTAACCTGTGCTATACCAGTCAAACAGTTACTAAAAGCCAATTAACAAAAAAAAGACTACATACTAATTTATTTTTTTAAACTCAACCTGTGCTGTAGCACAGGCTGATTAAGGGCTGCCTTCGCCTCCGCCCCTGCTGTTTTGTGATTAATCTTCAACTTGCAAGCATGCCAAAGCTGTAGGAACTACGTAGTTTTCGACTGACAAAAAAGGAAACGTATATAGTTAGTTTTGGACTGAGGAAATGCTTTAGTGGTTAAACTCACTATCTTAGTGTGCACTAGGAGTATTTGTCAAGGGTAGCAATGTTTTGCAATGTTTTTTTCTTTTTGAAGGATAATTGTTAGCTAGACTACCCTGCATAACTTAAGCTACATTATTAATCTAAAACTACATGCAATTGTGATGTGTTGGAATGTGATGCAGGTCCTGTGAGGTCCTGTGTTGAACCGATGAAAATCTCAGAACAGCAGCTGCCATCTTCTTTGGTAAGGAGTGTTGGTGACAGAGTTTTGCCCATCAATAGGCCTGAGGGCGGGGTACTTTCTGAAAAACCAGTTAGCCTATTAGTAAATCATTTTCTTGTAAGATTCAACCCAAGGGTCACCCTATATCATTATAGTCTAGACATTAAGGAAGTGGTATCTCGAGGGAGAAGACCCACGAAAAGGTCCAAAGCAAAGGCTGATCTGCGTTTGGTTAGAAACAAGCTATTCGTTGATGACCCAGCTAGATTTCCTGTGAGTCGGACTGCTTATGATGGTGAAAAGAACCTGTACAGTGCACTTCCATTGCCCACTGGACCATTCAAGGTAGAGCTGTATGATAGCGAAAGTATGTTCACTCGGTCATATATAGTTTCCATCAAGCTAATGAATGAGCTAAAGCTTTCCAAGTTGGAAGATTATCTAAGTGGGAAGATATCACATGTGCCTCGTGACATACTCCAGGGAATGGATCTGGTGATGAAGGAGAACCCCTCTAGATATAGGACCTGTATTGATAGACATTTTTATCCTTCTAGTTTCAATGTAGAAGATGATCTTAAGCATGGAGTTGCAGCTTATAGGGGTTTCCAGTCAAGCTTACGACCTACCTCCCAGGGTCTTGCCTTGTGCTTAGATTGTTCAGTTATGCCTTTCCGGAAGCCATTGGCAGTTCTGGAGTTTCTTAAGGAGCAAATTCCAGGGTTTGATGGAGAATACATTGATTTACATTTGAGACGAAGAGTATTAAATGCACTCAAGGGATTGACAGTTAAAGTAACTCATCGGCTTACCAAACAACTTTTTAGAATAGTTGGGTTGACTGATAAAAGCACCTACGATCTTTCTTTCGACTTTGTAGATCCAAACGGCCAAGATCCAACTTATAGGCTCAGTCTGGTACAGTACTTTAGAACAAAGTATTACAAGGACATTGTGCATCAAGGCCTCCCTTGCTTGGTTCTCAGTAGAAACACCAGGACAAGTCATGTTCCGATGGAATTCTGTATTTTGGTCGAAGGGCAAAGGTACAAGAAAGAGCTCCTGGATGAAGATACAATGCAGAAGCTTAAAGGAAAGTGTCTTGCCTCGCCACCTGAGAGGAGAAAAACAATCACTGATATGATGGCAGCCTATGATGGGCCTTGCGGGTGCTTAAGCTTTGCTTTCACTATTATTTCTATTTCAATCTTCAGAATATATTAGTGCTGCATTTTATATATAGTTTATAAGATGTGTAGTGTGCAATTGAAACCTTCACCCGATAGTTAATCAGATAATTCTTGCTCTGTATGTTTCAGTATGCATAATTGATTTTCATCTCTTTGTTTTGGCATGTTCATTGCATCTGCAACTTTGTCTGTCTTCATTTTACTGATACCTGGCTTGTTTTTCGTGGAGTGTCATTATTCTGGAGTAGCACATAATTGTCTTACTATGCAAAACTTAGTGTTTGGAAGGTTTGAGAAAGATGATATTTGAACTTGAACTTCTAAGCACCTAAGCATGTCCTCTTGCTTTGCTCTTGTAATTGCAAATTTTGTGAAAATTTCCTTTCTGTGTAAAATTTGCTTGCATTTTATACAGCAACGGATTTTTAGATGTAATTTACCTTTTTAATCTTTATTGTAGAGATGTCACTGAAAATTTCGGACTTCGTATTGATAAAAACATGACGGCTGTTGAAGGTCGAGTCATAAATCCTCCAGACCTGAAGTTGGGTGCTTCAGATGGTACTTTTGAGACAGTAAGAGTTGAAAATGCGAAGCGTGAATGGAACCTAGCTCAAAATTATCTTGTTGAGGGCAAACGAATTGAAAGATGGGCCTTAATTGAGTTTAGCTCCACTCGTATGAAGCTTCGAGGAGATGAATTCATTAAGAACCTCAAGAAACAAGCAAGTGGCTTGGGAATCTGTATGGATGAGCCTTTGGTTTGCCATTTCACTGGCATGCGTGAGTTTTCTTCGGTCAGCAGGTTAGAAGAACTTCTTAGAAGTATTGTTCAGGATGCAGGTAAAAAAAGTTGGGGCAGGTTACAAATTATAGTTTGTGTAATGGCAGAAAAACATCATGGCTACAAGTATCTTAAATGGGTGTCTGAGACACGGATCGGTGTTGTAACTCAATGTTGCTTGACCACTCATGCAAACAGAGGAGATGAAAAATTTCTTGGGAACCTTTGTCTCAAGATTAATGCCAAACTCGGAGGCAGTAATGTGGAGCTCATTCAGGGACTTCCAGACTTTGGGGAGGATGACCATGTTATGTTCATCGGTGCTGATGTTAATCATCCAGTGTCAAAGAAATCAACAACTCCGTCTATAGCAGCTGTCGTGGGCTCAGTCAATTGGCCAGCTGTGAATCGCTATGCCGCAAGAGTTTGCCCTCAGGACCACAGAACCGAAAAGATTTTTGGATTTGGGTCCATGTGTTTGGACCTTATCAATACTTATGTCAAGCTCAACAAGGTTAGACCCAAGAAAATCGTGATCTTCCGTGACGGTGTGAGTGAGGGACAATTTGATATGGTTCTTAATGAAGAGTTATCTGACTTGAAGAACGCTTTTAATGGCGCAAATTACAGGCCAACAGTCACCCTTGTTGTGGCCCAGAAACGACACCAGACTCGCCTTTTTCTTGAAGATGTGAGTGAAGGAGGGCCCACTGGAAATGTTCCTCCTGGAACTGTTGTAGATACTAAGATTGTTCATCCCTTTGAGTTCGATTTTTATCTGTGTAGTCATTATGGACGCATTGGAACCAGCAAGGCAGTACGTTATTGTGTTCTATGGGATGAAAATCAGTTTACGTCTGATCAATTGCAGAAGCTCATATATAACCTGTGCTTCACATTTGCACGTAGTACAAGACCAGTTTCACTTGTTCCACCGGTATACTATGCTGACCTGGTGGCCTACAGAGGGCGCATTTTTCAAGAAGTGGCAAAGGAGTTTCAGACCCGATCATCCTCATCTCGGTCATCTAAATCAGATGACTCTACAACATTCAATCAAAGTTTCTATAACCTTCATCCAGATCTTCAGAACGTCATGTTTTTTGTTTGAGGTGGGCCTTCAACCTTTTTTTAATATAGTGAATTTCTGCTGGTACTATCCAATTCTTTGCATGATGCTACTGCAAAAGGGCTTACTCAGGATACTGCAATTGCCATTTCTTGTTTCTTGTTTAGATTTTCATTTAAACAACCTGTTTATAATGTCAAGTTTGTTGCAATCACATGATCTCGAAATTGCCGGTTTAATTAAACTAAGAAAAACTCATGGTTGATGTCAACATTGTTCATAGACACAACCCATTTTCAAGGCATATGTTTTCATTTGTTGTAATGCTAATCTGTTGATGGTGTTGCTACTCCTCAGGTCACATGCCTTTACTGGAGACTGTATTTTGTTAGAGAACAGCTGTCCATGGTTTTGAGGAGCTACATACAGTATCGTCTTGAAAGGTGATCTAAGATGTGAATCTGATAGTCACAGATCATCTGCAGCATGTAATAGAAATATAGGAATCTTGTCTGACTGTACTAAATTTCGTCAAAAATTCTAAAATGAAGAGGTTAAGTGGCCTCTCGTGTTTTTGTTTGAGTACTCCATTACCATTATTTCAGTGAAAGCACATTTGCTAATGTACAGGTGATTACATATCGCAAAGAAAAGCGGAGAACAAAATTCTACAGCAGATTGAAACGGGTTAGAGGAACTGCAAAATATACTACACTAATGTAAGGAAAATTTTATCCCTATCGGCTATCTGTACAAGAATCTCTAAAAAAACTTCATCTAAAGATTCATGTAGTCTACGAAAAGCCCCAGAAATAGATTAAGTTAACTGCATGTGATAAGTGAAATGAGCTCTTTAGCTGTCCATGTCACCGGGGAGAGTTCGTGGAGGCAACTCAGAACATCTTTCTCCGGCAAGGATATATTGGAAAAATAATCTGGCAAGAAGGAAAATGAACAAAATTGTCAGGAACCACTCAAAAATGATTAGACATCAGATTATAATACTTGAATGATTTCAACAAGGTAGTTGTTTACCTGTATCCTTTGTAAGGCCAAGTAGTGTCAGTGATGCTATAATTCTTTCCTCAATAACTTTACTATTTACCAAGATCTCTGTCAATTGTGGAACAAGGTAAGAGCAGGCTGCGAGTTGCAGCTCTTTATCTCCGAGAGAACTGAAAACATTGCTCATCCAGCAAACAGTCAATAAGCTTGCTCGCGCCAAACAGGGGATGCTATTGGCTACTGAAGCCGAAAGAGCTTCAAGCAGCCTTCTGTTTCCACTGGTAAGCAAAACTTTTGCCGCTTTTGTATTCCAGTCTTCTCTGGTCTTGTCATCTTCATTCTGCGAATAATCAGGGAAAATTACATGGAAGAATTCTAAGGGATCTCTTGAATTGTCGTTTTACTTTAGTGAGACATACCAGATGGAGATATCTATCAGCACTGTTTCTCTTTGCAGATAGTAAGTTACCGATGTTTTCATCAAAACCTGCTTTCCTCAATAGCCATTTATCCATCTGTGGTTCTCCGGTGTAAGAAAAATATCCACCTAGAACTAAGAGAGCTCTTGCTGACTGCTCCTGAACCTTCGCATTTAGAACTTGACAACGCAAGGCTCTTACAAGTGCATCTATGGCTTCTTCTCTATAGATACTACACTTTGAAGGATTTCCCTGTTAATATAACAGTAGTTGATGAGATGTTTCTTTACACAATCATTTGCCATGCTGATTGAAATAATGAAACGCGAGGGCTATAGTATACAAACCATGAGATCCAGCTGTAGCAATATGACTGCGATCATTGGACGTTCTTCTAGGCGTGCCCTCTGGAGGTAAAGCAACAAAATATGCATGGTGTTTAAGCAGTCCCATCCCTTCATTAGTCCAGTCAAGATTTCTATTCTCTGTTTCACCCTGCGTATTACAAAAGATCATTTTAACAAAACCAATGATACAAGTAGAAAGTGGAGAAAAAAGAGCTCATAGTCCTAAAATGATACCTGCTAAGGCATAATAACTCTGTAAGTAATGCAAGAACTTGCTGATATCCATTTGCATACTCCCCGGTAACTAACAACAAAACGATATTTACCATCTTTAGGTTTTTTGACAGATAATGCCGACAGCTTCCATCAGCTTTAGTGCAGCAATGAAGGAGAGTAGCAACTTTGTGCTTCTCACAGGTATCTCCTACTTCCATCCTCCTCACTAATAACCTTAATCCGCCCACTGAAATGATCTGTCTAGCATTCTCGAAGTTTCTGTCTTCATCAGAACCTGTTAGAAGTTGATCTAGGAAGTAATATGCTGCCTCTTGAGGACTGCATCTGACAGTGAATAAAGTCTGCAATTGGTCGCCAAATTCCAACACACGTAGGACTAATGGGATCCATTCCATTGATATCATCTGTTCTGCCTTTGGTTTCATCAAGTAAAGTAACACTGCAGCTTTCAGGAACAAGTTACTACTTTGTAATAGTCTTACTGAGACTTCAAGCTGTGGATCAGAATATAATATGCGCTTTCTATTCATCTCGCTCTTCATTGCTAGTTCCGCCAGAATTGAAATTGCTAGCTCTAGAACTTCATCATCATTGGAAACAAACAAAATCTCCATTATCCCCTGTATTACCGAAGCCTCCGACAGTGAAGTTTCAGTAACCAGATCTCCATTAGTATTTATCCAAACTTCACTCACTGCTCGGATCGCCATTTCACACTCACTCAGGCTCTCAGAGGAGCAGATGGTGGCAATCGCTCTATTTATGCCACTTAATTGAAAGTGAGGGATGCTACCATCACGCTTACTTATCTCGTCACTGCTCACACAACTCTCCTCTACCAAGAAATCTGGTCTGGCACGGCATGCTAAAAATCGCAGATAATCTGGTTTTTTCCTCTCAGGCAATAACTCACTTTTCTGTATCCTGGCACTTCCATTTGATGACCTTCTGTGAGATGGGACTTTCTTCTGCAAAAATTAACAGATTGATAAGTTATAGACCATTTGGCCCGTACCTGCCGAAAATTTATTCACTTCCAGAAATACATATATCATATATCAGAATGGAATGCTTAGATATATAGTTAGTTAGTTACTCACTTCAAGATGATTTCTTTCTCCAATATTGCGGACATTGTCTTCCGCCTTTGAATCCCAGGAATTCCCCGAGCTTCTGTATCCGTTATATAGGTCCATCGATTGCCCCTTTGGACCAAAAACCTCCTTATACCTATGGTAAAGGAACATAAGTGGATAAGTGTCTGAAAATACATGTTCACTGTCCCAAGACCTGAACTGAGTTATGTTTGTGAAACTGGTTTTTGGCATACTTACAGTGATTTATTGCTGCTAGAGGCACATGAAGTAGGAATTTCCGCGGATCTTCGCCTTCTCGGACGTGCATGAGGTAACTTTGAAGGCAAAGGAACTGTGGGAAGAGAAGGAGCTTGACCACCAACTTTAAGCCACTCTTTGTAATATAGAGCAAATTGTGTAGTCCCTGTGTCCATTTGATTATTATACAGCTCGGTTAATGCTCTGACCTTTTTCTCCCTGTCGACAGAATCCGAAAAGAACTCAAGCTCTCTGTTGTACCAAATCTTGATATGGAGGAGGTGGGGGAGAAATAAATGCTCCCAGAGTTCTTCGAACAAATGAGCTCGAGCAAGAAATGGCGAATCGATGAACACTTGCAAGAGGTGTGTTGCTGATATCCTGTCGTTTTTCGCTATCTTATAGACGATTGATAAGTAAAGCTGTGCACATGTAGAGAGAGATGAATCCATGGATGCTAAAATATTCAAGAGCTTGATAGAATTCTGTAATGTCTCTAAATCCATCTCTTTCATTCTGTCCTGACATTCAACCAACCTCTCAATGCTCTGAATCCCCTGCGCCATGCGAACGAAAGTCTCGTTACCTGAATGCTCCTGCTTCTTTTCCAGAAAGCAAGAATGACATGTTTCCTTGAGCCTGTCGCGGAAATTCTTATCTTTCAAGTATCTTCCAATGTATCCACTCAAGATAGAAACTGTAGCTTTAACAGCAACATCATCGATGGCAGGTTCATCAGCTCTTCTAGGCACCTCCTCGGATTTCGACCTTGACTTCGATCTTTCTGAGCCCAAACCTCCTCTCTTCAACGAAGAAACGGAAGAGCTCTTAAGCGAAAAGGCCTTCTCGGCCTTTTGCCACGTAGAATCGTAGCTTCTGCGGTCATGGCAGATGAAAATGGGAAGTGCAACAGAGTCCTCTGGAGCATTTCTCTCTTTGAATTTCACAGTTTTTTTTTGTTTTTGCGGTTTGAGGCTGTCAAAGCCCTCATCAGATAACAGTTTGTGAAGGGATGTCATGGCTCAGGAGTGGATTTTTGGAGCAGAGATGATTTAGACTGACATTGTTTTGATCCAAAGCTGATAACATCAAACACAGCTAACAGACAAATGAGGACAAGTTCCGTTCTGTCCTTGAATATCATCCACTACAATTATTGAACTATAGAATAACAATTTTTAGAGATATTATTTATGGTTTATTATTGACACAGAATTTTGTTTGGTTGTTTCAATTCGAACTTGCAGGCCGTCGTCTATCAAAGCGCAAGAGTGGCACCTACATGTCTTTCATTGGGTGCAAACGTGTAGGCGCTTCTAGAAGTGAAACACGCACTTGGTCTCACGGAGAAGGCATTCAGCCTGTGCGACAGGAACGAGTTTAGTGCATTGATTGATTTGAGCCGTAACGTAACGTAACATAAGTGCTGGAGCCTGGAGAATCAGGACCAGAGAAAAGTGGTCACAGTGCAAACGAATGGACAAGTAACTTTGGTGAGTCTGTTAAGTCCTGCCCTAGTAGGATGTGGACTTGAAAACTCATGATTTTGATGAGATTGTCTTCAAGCTATAGGGTACATGTGACTGTGGGGGCCTTGACACTTGCTCATCATCATTCATTTCCATGAATCTCCCTGGGTGAATTTCAAGCTTGCCCTTTTCAGAACATTCATGTTACAGTACTATGTTAGTTTCTTTAATGAGGAAAGTTGTTTATAAGAAGATATAAATACTCTTATTATAATCGATCGACAAGCTTTTATCATCATCTATGCCATTTTGATATGTTGGGTCATCTTCTAGTGAAACGTCTTGATTGTATTCATGCACTGATTTGGTCTCGGTGAACTGAAAAATCGAGATGTTTCGGTAATTTCACTTCAATTTAAACAATGTCCAGGACCAGAGAATATGTGAGAATTATTCATCAGGTAAACAGGTTCCTCTATTTTCTAATCTTCTTTGTTTCCCACTTCATCTATTTGGTCTCTTCTTCTTGCCCTTTCAATCCCGGCAATATTCACTTGTAATTTAGAGCATAATACATCAACATCATAAACAAAATTTATGGGATTTATGTCTTCTAGATCGAACATGTGGCAACACAATTGGTTTAACTTGACTTACGTGGTTTGCAGTCTATTACGTAATTCTGTGGGGTTTACCCAGTGCGCATCTAAAGGGTATCGGATGCGGATTCCCAACAACATCCAATAAATAGAAAGAAAAAAAATTGAAAGTGGAGCCCCAATTCAAACTAACCATATACTATTAATTAACTCAGATCAGTTCATGACACAGATGTAAAGTAACGGGTTCGTATAAATTATTGTGGATTGTAGTAGTGAGTGGTTACCTTATCAGTTATCACGTACGAAGTGGAACCACCTTATAGTTTGTATGTAAAAAGAAAACTACAAGTTCAAATGACTGAACTTGCAAATAAAATCTCCTTGAACATAACAATAATAAACTCAGGTAAAAGAGGTTCTTGATTCAAATGCAGGTAACACTTCCATGGTCTCAAGTCCTGTACAAAACAATTCAATGCTACGCGTAGTAGTACTAGAGTAACTTGAGTAAGTCCTTTATGCACACCACACAACGGCATGAATTCCCTCGATACATTAGTCGTGCTCTTGCTATAACGACTCCAATCTTAAGAGCAGCAAGAACCGCTCGTTGGACTCTGAGCTGGTCGATCCACAAGAACCATGCCAGACGGGTTTGCTGCTGGTTGTTGTAAACGAGGCAATCTCTTTGCTGCAAAACCAACAGTAGGATGCTATTAAAAACAAAGGAGCAACATGCCAGAGTGACATACAAATGTACTGGTTTTTCTGAAGGAATGCACACAAAAAAAAAGTTTGCTATTTTTACGAATAAGAAGCAGCATTTGGTATGGATCTGAAACCTTCAAAGCCACCAAATTGAAACTGAACTTAGTCTTCTCATGATCTCTTGTTAAGGAATGCGGATAACTTCAATCTTTCACATTTCTAGCACCAAAAGCTTAGTAACTTGGGTTTACTTGAGAGAAGTACACGAATAAGAAAATTGGGGAAAAAAGGGTCACTTTTTTTACTCAAAGTCTCAAACCAAACTATCACAACTTCATTTTGTGACCTGAAGGTATTGTTTATTCATAACTTTATACATAATCCATCGGTCAGGGGGTCTCCAGGGATGAAAAGATGCACCAAGAAGCCTCTACTGTTAACTACTTAACTGGAACCTAGCATGAATTACTTCCATTGCACAACAGACAATATTACACAAAGACTAGCACTAAAGATAGTAGACATGGCATTCGTATGGGACACTTACCAATCTCGTAAAATATGTCGTTCACATTTGTTGCTGTTTTTGCAGAAGTTTCCATGAAGAAAAGGCCATTCTGTTCAGCATAAGCCTTTGCCTCCTGCAAATATAAGTTCGAAGCTGATGAGTGATGAGTAAATGATAATGGTTTTATATAAGGCTTTACAATAGAGATCAGGGTTAGGCTAGGGGTGCCAAGAATATAAAGAACTGCATACCTCAGGTTCCACCTTCCTTGCATCCAACAAATCTGATTTATTACCAGCAAGTGCCATAACCATATTCGAGTTACCTGAAGCAAGAATATTTATTTTAAGATTAAAAAAACATGGTCTGAGAAGAAGTACGACAATTCACTTGGAATGACCATATAAAGTTTACCTTGCGCTTGAAGCTCTTGAACCCACTTTTTAGCCCGTTCAAAGGAGGCCTAAAGAGTAAATAAGTTAATGTTATATAAACAAGGCCAGGTGAGATTTTACTGGAATAAGAATGTGAAGATCATCAGTAAGCCACTCACTTGATTTGTTATATCAAAAACGATTATAGCCGCAGCAGCTCCTCTATAATACATTGGAGCTAAGCTGTGGTATCTCTCCTGACCAGCTGTATCCCATATTTCAAACTTGACAGTAGCTTCGTTTACAGCTACAGTTTGGGAGAAAAATGCAGCCCCAATAGTTGATTCCTGTAATACCAGACACAATCAGTAAATTAAATGGATCCATGTCGCAATACCAACTGCAAGAAGCTGATTTGGACACCAACCTGAAACTCAACAAATTGCCCTTTCACAAAACGCAACACTAAACTAGATTTCCCTGCTCCAACATCTCCAAGAAGCACCTAGTGGGAAATTAAAATGCCATCCAGATTAGCAATAGCAAAGTAAGCATAATAATCAAATGAATCCTAAATTAGGAAAGGAGGAAATGGAAGCAAATGTACAAGTGATCAATAGTGAGACATACGTGTACAACCTATTAATTGGATGAGTATCACACTATCACTAGTATCCAAACAGCCCTTTAAAAGTGAGAAAAGGATGAAAATCAGCCTTGTATCCCCTTCAAAGCATACAAGGCCAAGCCATGAACATTTCACCCATTATTCCATCTTCTTCATCTAAGTACGTCCCAAAGTATATTACACATTTTCCCCAAGTCATGTTTCTAATTCTAAAGCCGCCTTTTAAGCTAATCATAACTTTGCAAACAGAAGTCTTAGAATTGGGAACAACTCTAGGTAACCATAAATGCTGTGAAATGTATCTTTGTTTTCAAATATAAATTCTAAATCTTTCCCTTGTTCTTGTATCAATGTCTCTGTAAAAGCCCAATAGTTGAATAATTTGGAAAGCATAAACTCCTTATGGGTCCAGAACAAGTCTCACTCAGTACAATGAAATAATTGCATACCATCTACATAAACGAGATGATTTCCTTAAGCTATCCTACTTATCAGCTCAATTCAAGGTATGTATAATGATAAGTTGCAAAAAGAAATCAGATATCCAAAATTGAGATTGACCAACTAGCCAAAAGATCATCATAAACAAGATGGTTTCCTTAAGCAGCTACACAGATGCATAAATGATATCAATCGGTTAAGTGAAAAAAGTAGAATTCAAAACAAAAATAAGCTAAACCCATGTCAAGGCGAAGGGATCAAAGCAAAGCCAGATGAAAAATCTTGAAAGATACTATCAATCTTGAATCTGGTGCGGTAATGAAATAATAAAGCAAAAAGGAAGGAAGGAGGGACAAACCAGTTTAGCGTTGATGTTCTTGTTTCCGCTGGAAGCCATGAAATCGGAAAATCAATGAAGAAATAATTCTTCGGTGTTGGTTTATCGGAAAGATTGGACAAGGTTTTTTTGTTGAAAGAATCAATGGAAATTTACTTTAGCAGAGAGATTATGATTGATAATTTGATATAAACAAAGAAATAAGAGTAAGTATTATAAAAGGCTGACTTTCCTAATACATTAGGAAAGTCAGCTTTTTAAAATAAAAAAACCAGCAATCAAGCAACAAAACCGGAAATCCGAAAACCAGTCCCAACAAACCGGATTTCAGATCCATATAAATAGCTTCATTTTCTGAAAAAAAAAAAAAAAAAACCCAAATTCTCTCGCTTCTCTCCCCGATCCAAATCGGCGATCCGCAGCTCCGCCGTCGATTCGAAGCCGCCGCAGCTCCGCCGTCGATTAGA